>CM055838.1:35466745-35634226 GCA_029490765.1 Euthynnus affinis | reverse complement strand
TTCATGGGAGGCAAAAACACTGTAGTTTAGCAGAAGGACTAATTAGCTGTGTATTCTGGGTAAATTATTCATGGTTGTTTGGACTGCAGCTTTCAACTCTGTTCACTCCAGCAGATAATCACTGTGAATGCTAAAGCTATAAGGACATTTTAATGGAAACAAGTATTAAAAATCCATCCACCAAAAATCCAACTATTATCAACTAGTTAGTTATTTGAGAACCTGGAGATGTTTTGGATGGCCTAACCTTTTCGACTTAAGATAAGTTAGTCTTTTAGTTTTGTGTTAATACACTAGTTTAAGCACAAACAGAAGACCTAATGAAAGCAGCAGCGGTATGAATCACAGCACCAAGACAAGCTGGTGTCAGAGTGACTCTCCAGTCCAGGCAAGGTCTCTGGAAAAAATGAATAAAAGTGGCAAAAACTCAGTAAATGTTTATGTTTCAAAAGTGTGCTACAAAGAAGTACTGAGATTTTTTTTTTTTTTTTTTAACAGTCCCATATTTTAGTATTTCTAAAATCTGCTTGTACGTATTTAGGAATAGGAAAATGTTCCTTACAATACTTTTCTTCTGTTGCATTCCACTGTGGCAAAGATCTCCACAACGTTCTCCTTCGGTCTCCCTGCTCTGCCGTTTATAGTCTCAACCAACCCTTACTAACCCCCTCCACCCTATAGACCAGAAGTCTGTGAGTCAGAGGCTCAGAAAAAAAAAAAAGCGAGTAAGTGAACCTTGAGTTAAGATAACTGAACACACAGAAACATTTAACATCTGTTAACAAATCCCTCCTGATGTTCAAATGTAAGAGAGAAAAATGTGAGACTTCAGCTTCACAGGTTTTTTTCCTCTCCTTCTCACATATCGCATCACTGGCTGGTTAGAGATCACTTGGTTGTTATGGTGACCAGATTACATTTGAGATGCCTGGTTCCCATGGTAATATGAATGTTCAGTATTTAGTTGCGTCAGAGAGGAGCATCAGTATAGCACACCTCCACAACAGTAATGACTGTCTTTACACTCAGTGAGTCAACTGGACATTTGTGTCTCTTTGAGGGAAAAAAATTGACTCTAAATATTGTGACATTATGAATTAGTAATTATTATGATGGGTTTCAGTGGAAAATACAATATTAGTGTCCAACTCTTGCTTAAATACAGAAAGAATCAGGGAGCAAACACTAAAACAGTGTTTTATTTTTTGTTCTGGAAAAGGTCAGATTTACATAGAACATGTTCACAAATATGATATTTTCCTCTGCGGCTTCTCCACAGGCCTCATCTGCTCCTCTGTGTCATGCAGTGCCACATGAACATTGTTGTTGTTTTTCTGCAAGTCTGGATCAGTTTTTTTTTTTTTTTTTTTTTTATAATTGCAGAGAATAAAAAAAAAAAAAAGAAGTAAAAATAATCTTAGCAAGACTGCCAAAGTACACAACAACAGAACACACTCCTTTTCTGCTGTCTGTTAGCTGAACACTGCTGATGTCTGTGTAAAAAAAAACCACATGTGTCCTGCGGCGTGTTTGGATCGCATTTACACTTTTATCTGCTCCATCTGACCTGATAACAATCAGAAGAGATACAAGTGAGCTGTATGTGTGAACAGGGTGATAGAAACACACACACACACACACATGTACATAGTCATTCTTTTAGATCAACACCAGTAGATTGACATCACACACATCCTTAAATACACCCACACACACCCCCCCCTCCCTCCCCACCAGACACACAAGGAACAGATGTGACGCTTGATTGATGATCCAGTGAGGAAGATGTCGTTACCCAAAAAATCTTTGATGAACATGACTGATGTCTGTAGTCAACAGTCAACAGCAGCTCAACACCCTGCACCAACAGTAACAGCAACACACATATACACACCCCACACGCAGACATCTGATAAAACCTCCATGCTTTCATTCCTACGGTCTCCCACTGGTGCAAATGGGGCGAAACTACCCACCAGATAAGTTGCTGGGCAGCTATTAAACACCCCCCTAATCTTATCTTATCATAATTGCCCCCCTGTGGGGGTTGATATTACTGTGTGACACAGAGTTTTTTTGTGAGTGCTGCTGTGCAAAGGCAGTTGGGGGGAAAAGTTTGGGCTTCATGATAACGTAAAGATTTGTTCATGATTACAGAGTCTGGTGTTACATGTGCTTAATTTAGTTTCCTCTGCTCATAAAAGCTTCCACTCCCATGTATCACTCATGTAAATTATTCTTAGTATTTTAACATCTCCTGTTTCTTCTCTCCTTCAATCAGCCCCTCAATCATCTCTCGGAGCTCCGGCACCAGCAGGGACCAAGCCGGACGAGCGGCCCACCAGAAGCACTCTTCCCGTGGGCAGCCAGAGCGCGGCAAAGCTCACCAGCTCGAGCAGCGCGGCTCCCCCCTGCACCAGTGCTCCCAGTGATACAGTTAGCGCTAACAACAACAACAACGGCGCGACCGCTGCTCCGAAGCCTCCCGCGATGCGGAACAGAGCTCTGTCACTGCAAGCCAGGACCACAGCTACAGGTGATCCTTTGTAGCAAAACAAATGTATCATATGAGAGGGTGGTGATGCTGACTGGACCGGTTTAATGAAAGTCAAATATGTGTCTGATGCACAACCTAATCTAACACTGTAATCAGCACTCTTAGTTGTTGGAAGGTGAAAGTTCGCTGTCATGATCATTAGCAGCTGAATCAGCGACACAGTTTCTCTCATTAGCAGCTCGTTCATCAGCCATGATTGTGTTTACACGTTCAGTGAGAATCAGATGGGGTTTTGATGTCAGGGCTGTACGTTCGTTTCTTATTCGGGACAGAGAAGAAGTGCCCTATCACATTAAGAAAATAGGGCCATTGAGAAAAGCCTTGTTCTCTGTTTCAACACGTAACTGTCAGCAGATTTGACTTCCTGCCGTTCAGGGCAAACGTTGTTCATGCCACAAGTTTTGCAGCTTGTTTTAAAAACACACCAAGCAGAACTAATAACCAATAAAGCAACAGGAGAAGTGGAAAAAGAAAAGAATCTTTTTATTTGTCAGAATAACATCATCGACAAGACAAGTAAACCAACAGCAAGTACCAACGGGGTTTGTAGGATGGATGCAGTGTAGATGCAGATTTCTAAAGAAAATGACAATTAAAACATCATTTTCACATTTTTGTGGTGTTTGTTTAATGAATATAGTGAAGATTGATTTAAAAATCCATGAAAACTGTGAAGGATAGATTTGTTTTAAGTAGTTTTTCTTGCATGCTTTATATAGTAAATGCATTTTGTGTGTGTTTTTGTTTTGTTAATGCTCCATCTGATCTTTTGAGTATTAGGGATGCTCTTCAAAAGAGTGTGAATCTGAGAAAGAAGAGTGGGACTGTGTTAAAGGTACAAACGACTCTGCAGCTTCCCCCTCTACCTATAATAAGCACTAGTCAGCAGGTAAAGGCTTTGTAACGCACACTACTTCAGTCCCCTTTTCTTCACACAAGAGGAGAGAAACAGCAAACAAATAGACAGCTGTTCCAGCCGTCTATCCCGTCTGGGTCAGGGATTGGATAATGTGATCCTATTACACAGGGAGAACAGAAAGAACTGGAGGGGGGAGTGAGAGAAATTATAATTCCAGCTGAAGCAGTTAGCTGTTTAACATTGAGGATTGAAGGAGAACAACAAACCTCCTGGTCATAATACAGCTTCTGTCTTAGTTGTCGAAGTCTCGGGGTGATTCATCATCTCTAGCTGGAGGTGGACTTACTTTCAACAGTTCCAGCTGCTTTAACCACGACAGGAAAGTTTGAGCATCAGCGTCCGGCGCCTGTGAGCGAAAAAAAAAAAAAAAACACCAGCGTTCCGCCATGGGCTTTGACTTCTTCTGCGTCCTCTCCGCAGGTCTGAAGGCCCCGTCAGTCACCAGCCACATCACAGCCAAGACGGCAGCGGCTGCCAATCAAACAGCAGGGAAGACACCTTCCGCTGCCAATCAGGGGCTGATAAAGCAGGCGTCCCAGTATCCCTTGCAAAGAAGCGGCTCAGCGAGGCTCAGTCGACTAAACGGCTCAGGTGAGGAAACATTGAGAGGCTGTTTTGTGAGTCTGTCACCTGCTGTTGTTGTGTGTGTGTGTTGGCGAGGAGAGACGTTTGTGTGTAAAGAGCTGCGGGTGTGTCTAAACCGCGTTAATCCCAGGAGGTTTGGCTGTAGCTACGATGGCAAAGATCCAGTCATCACAGCTACTGTGCATCTTTTGTTTGTGTTGATGTGCATCATTAAAAGTGTTGAAAGGAGCTCACCGCTTAGCAGTTAACTTATTATTTCTGTTAGTCTCAAGGTGTTTTGATAGAACTGTGCCAAGTGCTGTTCACTGTCTAGCATTAGCACTGGCTTTGGCTGTGACTGTACATAAGGGTTCATATAATGTTTCTTTAAAATCCAGTGCCAATAGTTTTTAGATTGATACTCTTGGTTGGCAGGATCTTGTGAGACATGTGAACCAGGGTTTGAATCTGATCTGTGTTTCCTTTTATTGATCAGTTAAATGCAATAAATATGTCATTAGTCTGCCTGATATTAAAGGGTTGTTTTTTTTTTTAAAGCAACACTGTAAAATAATTGTAACATATTTGCACGTGGGTGTGTTCTAGTTTCACATTTCAGACCACGAGTCCTGAAGCTCACATGAAAAAAAAACAGCGACTCATATCTTTGACACGCAAGCAACCGTTTTTATTCATTTGACCATGATGTGCAAGACAGGTCTGATGAGAGCAGACACTAGCTGTGCCATTACAACTTTTTTTTACCATCTTTTCTGTCTGCGTTTTTTGCGTGTGTGTGTGTGTGTGTGTGTGTGTGTGTGTGTGTGTTCAGTTTGAACGAGCACAACTTGAGATGACTTTAGAATTGAGATTGTGTTATTAATCCTGATCCACACTGCTGGATGTTTACTGTTCGGCACACACAGACTCACATTTTGGATGAACTGACTATGGCTCACACCCTGGAAGCTTCTACAAAACATAATTATCATCCCTCTGCAGTCTCTGCAATTATTCTACTGATCATGGCACACACACACACACACACACACTTGAATTTAGAGTGGAACCAGGTTCTCAGCAATACTTAAATTGGATTAAAGTGTGATGAAAACACTTATTAACTGTTTGAATATCACAAGTGGACATTTGACTGTAATGTGCAGAGAAGTTCAACATATCATTACTTTTGATGTCGTGTCATTTAAAAAAAAAAACACACATTTTAAAGCAGGTCTAGAAGCTCATTTTATTTGTTGTAAAGAAAGTGTTTCAGCAAGTAGCACACATAGAGTATGTGACATTACAGACGTCGGTCGTATAGAGCCTGCAAAGTTCTGCTGGTTTCCTCCATGCGGGCCTTGGGAAGCCGGGGCCCGTGGTTGCAGCCTTTCCCAAATGCGGTGGCTCTGGTCTGGGCCCTGGGCGCCTGGCTGCCTCCCCTCTGCGGCCGGTCCTGGAAGTCCTTTTGTGGCCTGTGGGGAGCCGCTAGTCACAGACATGCTGTCACCCTCATGAAGGCTTAACCACCACACACACACACACACACACAGAAGAAGAAGAAGTCAAGCAGCCTACAATTCATAAGCCCCACACATGCATTTGATTCATACACCTCTCTCTCTCTCTCTCTCTCTCTCTCTCATTCACACACACCACAGCAGCCCTCAGGCGACAGTGGTTAGCAGCGCGGGCTTTTAAAGCTCTCAGTGGCTTTCTTTAGCTCTTTTTGTCTCTATTGAACATGGACTTTATTGATTCTGGCATACACACACACACACACACACACACACAGAAACACACACACACAGCGCTCTGGTTTTATTGTCCATGTCTTGTGCTCTCAGTGGACTATTTATGTGTCATGGCTGAGTTGTAATTTTATAAATTTTGAAGCCTGATTTTTGAAGTTGTTGAGTCTTCTCTCTACTGTATGCACTGTGCAGAGTGAGATTTAAGCTGCAGGCACAATTTTAGTGTAAAAATGCAACAGTCTTATCTACTTGAATCACAGAGCAGAGCTGCAGTAAAGAAAAGCGTGTCGTACCCACCAGTTGAGTCAAACTAAACAAGATTACCGGCTCCTCATGTTCATTTACCTCTCGCTGCCATGTGGGGCTGCCAGTGTGCAAAGCTACGAGCTACAAGCTGCAGCTGTAAGTGACCCAACTGTCTGTCCTGCCTGCTTGTCTGAGTGACCGCCTTGTTTCTGAACACCATGTGATAGTAATGCAATAACGACCGAGCCAAGTTCGAAACCAATACATGTTGTTTAGAGTCCCAATAAGAAATATGGAAATTCATAGTGTCATATAGTGTATGTGAATAAGATCTGTGGATCTTTATCTTCACAAAACAGTCTCTGAAAACGAGCTGCTGCTTTTAAAATAGAGGAAGAGGAAGAAAATAGAGGCAGCTCTTGCCAAGTGTTACTCTAGTGCTCTTCATACTGTGTTAAGTGGCCACTTAGCCTTTTCTTAAGTTAGGCTTTCTCCTCTTAAAGGTGCAGTGTGTAGGATGAACAAAAATGGACTTGGAAGAAATGGACTATAATATTCATGAGCATGTTTTTAATTAGTGTAGAATCACCTGAAAATAAGGATCATTGTGTTTTTTGTTAGCTTGGAATGAGCCCTTTATATCTACACAGGGAGCGGGTCCTCTTCACAGGAGCCCACCATGTTACACCTCCATGTTTCTACGGTAGCCCAGATGAACAAACCAAACGTTTACAAGCTTCACGGCCACCGTAGATTCTCCTACACACTACACACTGCACCTCTAAGAATAATGTAACTCATCTGATTTATTGTTTTCATGTCCATACCATATTGTTTCAGGCTATCCTTGGTGACAACATCAATATACACTCAGTAGCCAGTTTTAGCTCCATGTAGCTAAAACTAATAGAATCTAATAAAACAGAATAAAACAAATTCTGCAAAGACATTACATAAATGTAGCAGTATTTATTTCAGGGCTGGCAGGAGTAAATATAGTGTTGTGAAGAGCAAAATAAGTAACTACCTATTCATTTACAGCAAATATGGAGAGTAAAAAAACAACTAGAAATCCAAAAACTTAAAAAAAACAAATAAACAAACAAAACAGTCTGAAAGCAAATGCAGATTGAAAAAGAAATGGAAGTGGCAGGTGGTTATAAACTTTATCCTGGACTTTCAGCTTCTGACTGTCATTTTGAAAACCCGGATAAACAGCTGAGCTGCGTGTGTAGTGTAAGTGTGTTTGTGTTAAGACAAAGACGTCTTTTCACAAGGCGTCCGGCTTTTTTCATGAATAGCCTTAATATGGCACCTGCCACTGAGAGATGAAGAGAGAAGACGTGTGTGTGTGTGTGTGTGAGAGAGAGAGAGAGGTGGGGGCTCCTCCCACCTCTCTTGGTCTCTCCAGCGTTTGTGTATTTCATCGCGCCCCTTTCATCACATCTAACCTTGACATGTATCGTCTCTGTTGCTCTCTCATTCAAATGGAAACCTTAGAGAGGGCGAGAGAGCAGAGAAAATAATGATGGAGGGAGCGAGCGAGCGAGTGAGGAGGGGAGGAAAAGAGTGAGCGAGCGAGCGGTGGAGAGATTATTCAAATCCCACCCACTCCCGCTCCCCCCTCCCCCTCCTCCCCTGCAGCATCCCTCCCTCTCCCTCTCTCTCTCTCTGTGTGTGTGTGTGTGTGTGTGTGTGTGTGCTGGGTTCACAGAGCTTTAGAAACAGCAGTAAAATAGAGGGAGTGTGTAGATGCTTGTCTTTGTCCAGCCATCAAGGGTGTTTGTGTGTTGTGAGTCGCATTTCAGTGACACTACACACACACACCTCTTGTGGTGTCAGTAGGACAGATCAGTGTGTGTTTTGTGTGTAACAGCAGAGACGGACTACTAATCATCAGCAGCGCTGAGGATTTTCTCTCCTCCCTCCCTCCCTCCCTCACACACACACACGAGTACTACCTCTCTCATTCCTTCTCGTTCTCTCTCTCCATCTTTTATCGCCGGATGATTCACTACCACCTGGACGACGGTGAAGCACACAGCTCTTTTTTTTTTGGCGCCATTTTCTCTTCTTCTTTTATTGGCTGGGCTGCAGAAACAAATTCTCCTGTTTGTTTCGTTCCTTTTTGTTTTTGCCGTGGCGACTCTGCCGTGGCGACGAATCAATGAAGGACAGCTAGCAGCTTAACGGAATCCCCTCTTTTTTTTTCACTCTTGGTTTTTTTTAATGCTTCTATTTTCCTTTTCCACCAAGTCAAAGGTTTACACTCCCCGACCTCCACATGGCAGCATCAATCTCTGGCTCTTTTCTTTCTTTCTCTTGTGGAATAATTTTCACTGATTTCTGGACTTAAAGAAGAAAAAGAGGAACATTTTTGACTCGATAGATGTTGCACACCTCATCCTATTCATGTACAAAATGATACTGGGAGGTTGTTAAAAGGAAAGACTGCTGAAAGGCTAAAACAGTAGAGAAAGATGAACATTTTGGAAACGGCTTTATAGTAAGAAAAAGGAATAATTTCCTGAAACAGGTGACAACAGTGCACCGGAGGGACGGACAACACTGGGAAGTGGCGACACCAGAAAAATCCAGGTCAATATTCCCAGCGTCCGGGAGACTTTTTCGAGAGTCCAGAAGAGCGGACGCAAAGTGCTGAAAGTGGAAGTTGATCTCTTCCACAAAAAAGACAACCCAGACTCACCGACACCAGAGCGAAACCAAGTCTTTACACCGAAGAACGTTGTCAGTACCGGCGGACGAGCGGAGAGGATGTTATGGTCTCCCAGATTATCGCTGTCCAACTTCCACGTGAAGCTGACGGCCAAAGGACTCTTCCGAAACCTTCAGCTGCTGTCGGGATGCAGGAAGAACACGGTGGTCTTCCACGCAGGTCTAGAGACGCCGCCGTCCTCCATGTCGGCCCATCAGCTCACCGCCATCCAGCAATTCATTGATCACTGCAGTGTGTCATGAACCTCCAAAACCATCTGTGACCCCCCCACCCCCCCTCTTCTTCTTTTTTTTTGTTTAGAAATCAGAAAAAGTTCTGATTTTTCACACTTTTCTACACTAACCTGCTCATCCATCATCCATCTCTCATCACCTCCCTCTTTGCCATGTGCTGTTATTCAGTTTCTTTCATCCATCATAGATACACATGGCATGGCGGGGTTGGGTTTAAGTGGGGGATGCTACCACACCCTAGCAAGGCAGCTTAGAGTGCTAGTCTTCAACTAGCATAATGTTTACTAGTTGAGGACTAGCGTAATCTTTGCTACTTCCCCTTCATTAGCTGCCCCTACTAGATGATTTTTGAAATTGTTTTGAAGCTAATGTAGCATCATTAGCATTTCTACCCCCCCCAAAAAAACACCCAGCTGGGCCTTGTGTATTTATTTGCCTTACTGTAATAAAATATTTATTTTATGTATGTTGTCTGCAAATCACCTTTTTCCATATAACTTCTTCCTTTATGCTCCGTCTAGCTCTTTTTCCACTTGTCTGATGGGTGAAGTTGCCTTCGACTATTGTGTAGCAATCAGCCTTTTTTTTAATCTCTAGTCATGGGATACCAAACCTGACTCCAGATCAGCCTCAAAAGGCCACTTCACCCTCTTTTTCTCCCCCTCTCCCTCCCTCCCTCCCTCAGCTCCTTCTGTTTCCCGCATGGCGTTGGCAGCCATTGTTGCCTCCGTCTCTCCTACCGCTGTGGGGCTTTTCAGCGCCGCGTACGCCGGCTACCACAGCCGCCATGGATGTATAGGGTTACAATAGGGCCGTCAGATATCTTAACACTAGTGTGTGTGTGTATGCATGAGTCTGTGCATGCATGCGTGCGTGTGTGTGTGTGGAAGCTTTCTGCACGAGTGCTTCAGCAGTGGCGTGATGAATAGCCATGACTACCGGCTCCTTTTCAGCTGCGATACCCACGCCTAGAGGGGCACCGACCACGTGACTCACACACACACATATACACAAACCAGAAATAGCCAAGGACGCATCTGGCTTTCACTTATTCAACCATTAAAAGAGCGCTCTCTATTTGTGGAAGGCTTGTGTCTTCTGAGTAACACAGGCAGGGAATCTTTTACTCACTGTTAGTGCTGTTTCTCCTCTTTGTAATGTGTATAAAAAAGGTTATTTGTGGCATTAGGAGCGCTATGTGATAAGAAAAATCAATAAGACAGGAGAGGATGTTATTGAGAACAACTCTCATTGAGCTAAGCTAACAAGACACAGCAGGTAGCATCATGTTATAGAATGACCTTTCATGCCTCGACTGTGTTTAGTTCTGTGCTGTAATCTCAGCTGAACAAAACATAAGGCAACTAGAGCGAAATGTCTGACTAAATCAATAAAGCTGCTCTTTTTTTTTTTTTTTTCTAAGTGTGCACGTGGTCATGTCAGAGTCACAAACATGATCCACTGCCAGGCGCTTCTAATCAGAATTCTGCTTTAGTGAGAATACAGAATACAAAACAATCATATGTGGCACATGCGTATGAAAGTGATTTAAAAGAGGAGCGGCTGTAAACGGGCAGAGATGAGATAATCCTCCGAAGACACCGGAGAGTTGAACATTTCTGCATTTTTTTTTTTTTTTTGCTTTGTTTACAAGAAGCGAAGAAGCTAAGGGGCAGATTTGCCCAGTTTAACTTCATCAGCTTCACATGGTTTTGGACTTGTATGTTTGCCAGTATCATTAGGCCACTAGGCTTACTCTGACACATAAATTTCTTTCATGTGTCTTCGCTAAATTGCACCATAATTCCCTCATCTTGGCAAGTCGTCTCGATCCATTTACTCTCTGCTGGAAAATTGTCTGCATGTTTTTTTTTTTTCATGCTCGGCAGCAAATGATCGACTAATCAGCTCATGTTCTGCAGCCAGTGTTTTCTAATTTGAAGATTTTTGCTCATAGGGAACGTCTTCTTCTTCCCTGTTCTCTTGGTGAATATATCTCTGCTCCACCCTGCATCACCATCATGCTGTTTCTTTCCTGAGTTGCAGTGTGTGTGTGTGTGTGTGTGTGCGCGTGTGTGTGTATTCTTACCAGCCCATCTGAGCCCAGCAGCACGTGTTTGGCTGCAGTGTGTTTTCTCAGCTCTGAGCTCCACAGACCCACTTCCCCGCTGCTGCCTGCCATCACCCTCAAATGTAGGTTAGAGCAGGCTTTAGTCACCACATGTGCGTGTGCGCACACACACACACACACTCTGCAGAGACACACACGTGTGCGCGCTGCACAGTGGTTCAACTGAGGCTGTCCAATCGTGCAAGCTTTAATCTGATGTGGAGGTTTTTTTTTTTTTTCCCTAATGTGGTGGCAGATGAGGGCATTAGAGGATGTATCTGCTGGACTGGAATATTTTCCAGGCTCAGCAGAGCTCTACAGTAGATTTCAGCTGCAGTGTTCCTCTAATCGTAAAAACTAGGTAGAGATGTTCTCTTTGAAGAATATCAGGGGCAACAATGTGCCCGTTTATCTTTTTGTCCACATCTGGAGCTGCATCTGATCTAGAAACCTCACATGAAATGAGTACCAGTTGTTTAACACAGTGTCTGCCTCCAGGACCAAAAAAATGCTTTATGTTTCGCTCAAAAACAGCCGGCGGTCGAAGTGGTTTAAATTATCTGTGCATTAATGTCACTGGTGGTTTGTTGAACTTCTTCTTTAATGAACAGCAGGGTATCATTTTCATACAGAATTTCTATTTCAGTCGTTTTTTTTTTTTTTTTTTGACTCAGCATGTGGTTTGTGCATTTTAAAATATACTTCAGTTTTCTCTCAGTGGGATGTCTTGCAACTGAAGTGGTTTGGCTCACCTATATGATGATGATGATGATGATGATGATAACCATCCAGAGTTTAGTTGTAGCCTTACAACCCCAGTCTGACTGCTTAGATATTCTCCACAGCAGTGGTACCGTGCATAAGGTCAGGCAGAGCCACCGGCTGCATTTCTATCCAACTGCCAAGTCCATTTGAAGCAAAGCTTTGAAATATCGCCAAAAAATAAAATGCTAATTAGTCGTGTTTCCAACAGTGTTAGTTAGTGAATAGTGTTGTAAAGTTCTGCTAATGTTTTCCACTCCGAGGTGGTCCAAAAAAAAATAGAAAGTCAATCGAGGAACCGTACTGCACCACTAGTGATGATAGACATGCAACAGTTTATTATGCAGATAATACAATGCAGCTTTTTAAAAAATTCACTACATACTAATATGCAGAGATATATTGAAGGCCAGCTAGTTTCTCTGTTTCCACTCTGTTCACAACATGTTTTTGTGGAGACCAGTTTGCACCGAGAGTTAAAAGCCTCAAGCAAGTCTGTCTCTCTCTGCGATCATGCCGGATGACACGAGCGACTGGGGAGATAAAAAAAATGATCACAGGTTGTTGCTAGGTAACCGGATGATCTAGTTTGCGTGTAAACAGGTCATATAGTGGACACACACACTTATGAGCGGCGACACGCTCCGCGCAATTGTTCCCAAGGCAACACGCGAGGGAACAATCTGTATCTCATGCGTAGAGACGATGAAACGTATCCATCTGATCATCACTGCTGCCGGTCCTGCCGTCACTTTGATTCGCTCTTCATCAGTCGCACACTTGTACGGTTACGTTCCTTCATCATTCAGCTCCTCAAGCAGCCACCATCACCAGACATATCTGGGATACATCTTGTCATAAACCCACAAACGGGTGCATGTTTATCCACAGGTCTTCCTGCCTGTGTACTTTCAGAACAGTGTTTGTGTGCAGCTCTTGTGTAGTTCCAAACGTTCCAAACTAAATCATCTAAAAGACTTGTGCAAAGATTACAATAACTGTGCTGGAATGAATTAGAGATTATTTTATTGTAGTCAACCACTAGAGGGCACAGAAACACACTGTCCCTCCTTCTGAACATCTGTATGGTTACATATTCAGTATTTTATCATCTCAGTCTTTGTACGAACAGTTTTAGTTTAATTTTAGTTGCCTGTGATTGATTATAGAATGCCAGTGTAAGCTCTGAAAAATCAGTTTGAAATCAGCTGCCCACAGACAAAACCTGTCTAATCCAACCTCTACCGGAATCTTCTTTTTTTTCCCTTCAGATTAGATGATATGTTTGTCATTGGAGTAAATCTGAATGCAGCAGGTGAAGGATATTAGGATTGCTACAACTACCTGGAGCGCATGTGTTGGTGTGCTGCTGTCCCTGTTTTTCCTACTTTGCGAGGCTGACACACTTTTTTTTTGTCCTGCAAACACACATACCTAGTTAATCCGCTCTGCTAATCCGTCTCCGTGGCGGCGGCGGCGGCGGCGGCGTTTGATTTGGCCAGCACCACATGGCGATACAGTAAGCTCCCAGTTTTCAGCCTCCACCGGCTCTGTTGATGGAGGATTTTTGTCTGAGTCTCAGGTTAATGACGGGGCTTATTAAAGACGGACCCACAAAACTTCTTCATCTGATTAAACATTGATGTCGCCAAGATCCAACTCTACTTTTTGGGGAGATTTTTGGTATCTGTGTCCTCATCCACACAACATGTATTCTACCTGTGTGTGTGTGTGTGGTTAGATGTAGTTGGAAAGTGGAAACGGCTCATTTGTTTTGCTGTTTCAACCTCTCGAGTCAAAGCCCCCCCACACTCCTCCTCCACATGACCTTTTTATTCCCTCACTCAACCAACCAACCAACCAACCAACCAACCAACCAACCAATCCCTGACTGGTTTCCCCTCAATGATTCAATATACAGCAGGATTCCTATTGAGTGATCAAGAGATTGGTACACGAGTTGGCTGATGTAACAATGATACTAATAAAAACAGCTGCCAAAGATATGTTGATAAGAAACTCTACAAACATGTTTAAATATATATTCTGGTTTCTACATTCTATTATTGGACTGCTGTAAATACAGCCAGCATTAACTATGAGGCCCACAATGATACAATCTCTTAAGGTATCATGTGTTATGTAGGTCATCTCACTGTGTACTGAAGGAGACTCTGATGACACACCAGGAATCTGTCCTTTTATACTCCTGTGAACGTGATGTGCATGCTAACAGTCTTGTTTCTCTCTCAGTCTGGGCTCAGCAGCTCTGCATGACTGCCTGGCAGACTCCAGGTACACAACACTCAAACAGACCATGAGCCACAGCAACAACAACAACAACCCACACATTTTCAACACCGAGACAAAAACTCCAGATGAGATGTGTTTGCAGGTTGCCGCCAGTTAACAGCAGCAGCAGCACATCTCCCTTGCTGATTTGAGTTTTAAACAGAATACAAATGAAATGGAAATGACGTTTTATCACCTTTGGTTGAAGTGAACGTGTAGCCTTCCTGATTGTCCTCAACGGTCAAACTAATTGCCATGCTTAAAAAAAAAAAAAAAGGAATTTGCATTGATTGACACACGTTTCCCCTTAACAGTAATTTAGCCTGAAGTGTAGAATGGACATTAAATTCATTTCATTCAGCTTCCTTTTCTTTGTGCAACTTTTAACTGAAGACACAAGGAATGCAAGCGCAGAATGAACATGAAAGAATAGGTGTGTGTGTCACAAACAGCATTTATTTTCTCTACAGTCCATATCAGTGTTCATAACTGCACTAGAGTGTGTTTACAGGTGGTCTTGATGAGCCTGGCTCTGTGTTTCTAGCCAGCTGTCAAGTGTCATGTCACATTAAAGAAACCACACTCATGTACCAACCAGTGGTCATACAGCCATGATGGATTTTTTTTTTTTTTTTTAAAAAACAGTGTACATCTGAAGGTGTAGTTCACTATTTGCACTCACTAGTATTTTCCACACACCACTTAAATGATCGGAGTGGTTTTGTTGTGCCAACATTGGTGTTGATGGTAAATGTTCATCAGATCTGAACATCCATCAGGGTGAACTTGAACCTGGTGCACCGTTTTTTTTAAGTGATGAATCAGTAGCTGTAGTGTCAACAGTGTGATCCAGCCAACTAGGGGTTGTTGTCAAACTGAACTGATGAACCGTTGTTGTCCAAACAGAGGAAGTGTCTTGAGTGTTGGACTGACAGCAGCAGCAGCAGCAGCAGCAGCAGGTTGGACTGGGGGAGTGATCAGGATGATGTTTGCTTCTGTCATTAGATTCAGCTGAAGATGACTCATTGATTTAAAGTGAGTCAGTGTTTGACAGCATTCGATTCAGCTGTTGCTCAAATGTCACAGCGTGCACTAATGATTTTTCTCCTCTCACACTGAGGTGCACAGCGCTCCGATCCATTTAGAATTATTTTTTGTCCCTTTCTTGTTCTTCACTGGCTCTGGTTGATCAACAGGCTGATTATAAAGCACAACATGTTCTGCTTGGTATGTGCCAGTAGGTGGCGGTATCTGTGAGGAAGACACTGTGAGCACTAAGCTACAGTCCTGTTTGAGTTCAGGATGGATGAATTACAATTTGGATTAGATTTCAAATGTAAATTGGCTACGTGCTATCTATTAAACTGAAACAAATACAAAAATACAGCACATACAGGCGGGGTAAAGGTTCAGAGCTACTATTTGGAAATACAAATGTAATTATGTAAAGCACGAAGTAGCTCAATGAGGACCAATCATGACTTCTACCAGGTGATGACATCTCACATTGCCATAGATGAGCTTCTGGTTTGAGACCGACTGAGTTTGGCTCTTGATGAAAGTCAATTTTAAAGAGTGAGAATTTCAACTCATTAGAGCAAACCCCTCAGAAGTAATCTGCATCTTCAAAACATCATATTGTAGATGATGACACCTCATCCAGCACTGCAGGTCCTGCAGGCTGCACTGCTTTACTTGTCCAGTGACCGCACTTCTGCACAACCTGCAAAAGCCCGCTTGACTTCATCCAAAAGTCCATAGTTCATTCTGAATTATTTAGCATCTGGCTTTTTCTGTTTCTGTCATATGTCTGGAAGCCCCGCTGTCAGTGGGTGAGGAGAGCCTCGGATGTCCTTGGAGCTCCAAATGAACTGAGATGTGACTTTTTTTGTTAAGGTTTATTTCCCCCGGACTGAAGTACACTGAGCTTTATTTCCAGTCAAGGAATCACTCTGGTGCCTTCGGAGCAAACAGGCAAAAAGATGGAAGGATGGAGGGAAAGGTAGTACAGACAGAGAGAGAGAGAGAGAGAGAGAGGGAGAGATGCAGTGTAATGAGATGGACTGCAGGGAAAGACGAACTGGAAGAAACAACAGTGAAGCAGAGGATGTGTGTTCTCTGTCTCACTCACTTTCTCTCTCTCTCCCTCTCTCTCTCTCTCTAATTGCTTTGTCTCTGGTAATGCACTCCTTAATGCACACCAAGGACCCATCACACACACACACACATGCACACACACAGACTGGCCATCATTACCACACAATCCCATGATGCATCTGTCTCAGCCTAGAACAGTCAGTAGGGCGTATTCTCATTTACCAGATGAGAGCGAGTGAACGAGACGAGTGTGTGTGTGTGTGTGTTTTCTGTGTTTTGGATGTTGTGATGGGTTGAGCCCAGACCCCAGACTGACCGATACTGTGTGTGTGTGTGTGTGTGTGTGTGTGTGTTTGTGTTCACATCCTTTCTTCTGTTTTCTTCTTACTGCTTCTCTTATCTTCTTTTGTCATTTAATTCAGAGGATGAACAAGTGTAGTTTCATGTCGTGACCCTGTCGTTAATGGGCTGAGTGTGTGTTTCGTGTGTGTGTGGACACCATGTTGAATGTGATACCTGCTACCCACACACTAAGCGGATGCTGTTCTCTTGCAGTGGACAAAAACAAGCCGCGGGAGGCGCCGGCAAGATCCACAAACTGCAACAGCAGCTCACAGCTCCCAGCACCTGCAGGAGGAAACAACCAGAACCAGCAGCAACCTCCAGCAGACCTGGTATGTCCTCTTCTTTTAGCTTTTTTTTTTAGCTTTAAGATGCTAATTCAATCTTCACTCTTCCCTTCTGACTGCTGGTGTGTTGACCTGCATGGTTTAGAATATTTTATATTGCCAGTTAAACCCAAAATTGAAGTCTTTTTGAAAAGTATCTGCATAGTGAAGGTGTGTGTGGTGTTATTTCTTAGGTACCGGACGTGGTAAATGCAAACGCACCGGCCACATCAGTTCTCCCCGTTCCTGCTGTTGATACCGTCAACAACGGGGCAGGCACCACTGGAGTCTCTGGTCTCGGATTCAAAGCCAGAACCGGGTCGCGGTCTAGCCCCAAAACATCAGCGTCCCGCCTACAGAACGCATCCAAGCCCGGCGCGGCCGGAGCCGTTGTTGCGGACGGGACGCTCACGGCGAAACAGAACCAGAGCAAAGAGCAGGCAGAGAAGAAGAACCAGGCCATCAACCAGCTGAGGAAGCTGCTCGTCCAGGGGAATAAGAGAGTGGAGGCTCTGGCTACAGTCATCCAACATCTCTTCACTGAGGTACTTCACTTATTTCTATGTTCACCAAACTGTGAAAAATGATACTAAAAGGCAGGCAAGCAGCACACTGTACAGCTGTGTGTGACGGTAATTGTCCAGTGCTGCTGTTGGTGATACTGTTTTGTTATTGAGATTTGAGAAGCTTGAAGTAAAGTAAATGTTGTGTGACTGTAGAACAGGTCATGCATGAAGCAGCCCACACTGCTAGGTTTGCATTTTGACCACAATGCAAATGTGACCAGGCAGTGATTCCTTTTGAAATGAAATGAACCAATTAGGTTTCTACTTCCCAGGACAGATATATCACGGTGTAACAGTGACCTCATGTGAGCAGCGGTTTGCCGTTAGCGCGTTAGCTAGCTAAAATGAACGTCTGAATAGCTACTAGGATTTGAGCGCCACAAGCAACAACAAGAAGCTAACATTGGTTGCTAAGGCTAGCTAGGGAGTAGGACGTTTGTTCATGATAATTGAGAGGATTCTTCTCAAGTTTTGAAATTTGTGAATGTAAGTTTTGTAAATTGGCTTCACTCGTTTATGCTAGGCTATATGTTTAGCCATAATTTTAGACACAGTAAGTTTTGACTGGACCTCTGTGGTCACACCGGCCTTGTTGTCTCAGACTTTTATGACCAGAAGTCCTGCATAAAATATTTAGTCTCTTTCTGTCTGTACAGTTTTAGGTTCAGCTATATTTTTCAACCAAGTTTTTGTGAGAACATTTTGGACGTAGGCTGTTCTAACCCATACCTCCTGTTACTAACACAAATAATAATACTGTTGGTGGTAAATAGGGTGTGTTTCAGTTGTTGGGGATGGGTCCCTCTCTTCTGCTGTGGTACCACACCACTTTAAAGGCACATAGGATGGACGTGTTTGCACATGTAGAAACAGTACGGTCTAGTGCAGCTTTAAGGAGGTAGCCGAAATTAGGGGAAACGATCACTTATCTGCACACCTTTTTTTTTTTTTTTTTTTTTTTTCCCCCCCTTTGGCGAATTAGAGCAAAGCGCCCACAGCCTATAATTAAAGCATCAGTCAGCAGTTGTCGGTGATATGGCAGCGTTGCTATTTAAGGTGGTGGTTGAGATGCTTGAAGAGGAGGAGCGGGGGTAATGGCTGTTTTTAGTAGGAAGCGTTGAGACAGCAGGGAGAGGCTTGTCTGAGTCCACACCCAGTTGCTATTAACAACAACAACACATGATGCCATGGAAACATCCGGCTGCCGACACTGATGTGTTGACGGATCTGTGTGTGTGTGTGTGTGTGTGTGTGTGTGTGTTAGAGAGAGAGAGGTTGCTCTTAATTTGAGAGTGTTGTGTGTTGTGTGTAATAGCTGTGTGATTATGGTTAGCTCTACCTAGCATTAGTGCCTGTTGTCAGCTATGATGGGGTTGTTTACAACAGCTGACGTGACCCTATTAAGACGTGTGTAGTATGTGCCTGTAGGACACATCTCCAGAGGTTTCCTCGACATGCTCTCCCATGCATGACAGACTTCAGTCAGGCTCAGCAGCTCTGTAGCCGTGACACTTCCTGGTATAAACACACTCTTTACATCGGAATGCACATTGGATGAGTTAAAAGCATTAAGAAACTCCCTGAGGGCATGGTGGGTCTAGGTGAAAAAATATTTTAAAGATGAAATAATTCCAGTAAATGATAGTGGAGTGTCATCACCTCTATGAGACCTTGTACAGATTTGTTAGGGGGTTAAACACGGCTGAAGTCAGTTTATACTGTAGCGGGCTGCTTTGTCACAGGTTGCAGGCTGCTGATTGGCTCAGCCGGGGACCAGGATGTGTTTAATCACAGAGTCCGGGACATTGGATAGGCTGCTCAGTAAATATTTGCTGTTTGACTACTGGGGTTAGTGATTTCTATGTGTGCAGAGCATAACGCCATGTGAAATAAAAATGAATGCAGATAAATACTCTTTCATCCATCAGTCAGTTGTGCTCACGTTATTCAGTATGCACAACCCTTTCCCCTGTGTGTGTGTGTGTGTGTGTGTGTGTGTGTTTGAGCCTTCACATATGTATGAACTCTGCACTTTGAGCACATCTGCTGTCACTTTGAACTTTCATCTTTTTCCTCTTCCTTTTGTCCTACACCACCTCTTTTTAGAGGGTCAAAGGTCCCCGCACAGTTATTATATCAGTCTGTCACCAGACAAGCACCAGATTTGATTCCCGCGGGCTGGCTAAGAAAAAAAATGTTTCAAGAACTAATATACATGTACAGACTCTTCCAACTGTTGATATTGACAGGACAAAGTCATTTGGCGGCAACCACCACGTCCCGCATCGATGACGTATTTTCCTGTTACGCCCTTGTCGGGGACGCGTCAGGATGATTTTAGCATTTACCCTCTCAGAGAAGAGAGATGTGGTCAAATGCATCGCTGTCCACTTGTGATCTGAACACACCAAGACGCCTTTTAAAACCAAGGTGACCCTTTACTGATAACATGCAAACAACGCTACCAAGTGACTCATGTTATATTCTTGTTTTTAAGGTAATAAAATGAACATGACCTCAGGCATACACACACACACACACACACACACACTTGTCTTCAGTGAGTGTGTGAGAAGCTCAGGACAGCTGTTATCTTCTCTCTGAGAGAAAGCAGTACTTTATCTATAGAATAACCTGTTATCAGCAGTAACTACCCTGCACATGTACATGAGTGAGAGTGTGTGTGTGTGTGTGTGTGTAACTGTTGCATAACTTTCAGCTTCAGCTTTTTGAATCAGCCCCTTGATTAGAATGCTTTTGTGTATTAGGATAAATGCTCCAGTTTTCCAGCAGGGTATTGTGAAAGTGGGACACGGAGCTTTGAGAGGTTTTACAGTGCAGCAGCAGCCCTCCTGACTGGCTTATTGATTAGATGGACAGTCTGGTGGAAGGTGGAGGGGAAGAGGAGAGTAGATGGACAGAGGAGAGGGGAGGGAGGGAGGGGTGGAGGAATGCAGCAGCCCTGGAACTCTTTGATTTGTGTGTCTGAGATAATGTAGTTTTTTTTTATCTCTGAAGCTTGAATACCAGCACTATCTAATCTGTCCTCCACACTTGAATAGGTGACTGCTGAATATAAACTGAGCACTTGACGCAGAGCTACCTTCCCCTGAGGCCGAGCTGTAGAGGGCGGGGGGGCACGGCTGTTTTGGTGTAGTGAAAGGGGGTTGGGACTTTAGTTTGGGTGGGTGGGTGGGGTTATCAGGATACCTCCACCCATACTTTAAATACAACGTCTTTCTATTTTGTGCACTTTTGTGAATGTTTCAGATGTTGGTGGCAGCAAAAAGTTGTCAGAAAATGTAATTTAATAGCTTTTTTTATGCATGGCAGTTTTTTTTTGTTTGTTTTTTTTGTTTCCATTTCTGTTGATTAAGTTAAGTAGCTTTTATTTTGAAACCAAACTGGACATATTGTGAATTATGGCACTCTTTTTGAGTGTTGAGCAATTTTGTGAACATGGAAAAAATACTGAACGGCCTGTTTTAAACTTTAACATCATAAAAGAATATGAATTATTGCTAATTAATTTAACCTTTTGTATAGGCAGAGAGTTAGAAAAGCTATGGGTAAAGACAAAGAGAGGCGTGTGTTAAATGCAGACACCAGTTCTGTGTGTAAATGAGAGATAAGAATAAAGATATAAAGAGAGGAAGGAGGTGCAGAAATAACTCGCATTCCTCCATCGTACAGTATCCAGGCAGGAGGAGGAGAAACAGATGGAGGGAGGAGGGAGGACGGGGAGCGCTGTGGTTAACAGGTAGAGAGAGTGGGAGGAGTGTAAGTGGCCGAGTGAGCCATTAGTTACAGAGAGAGAGAGAGAGAGAGAGAGCGTTTCATTCAGGAGTTTTTTTTTCTAGTTTGTGTCGTCCACTGGTGTCAGAGCGAGAGAATGAAGGAGAGGAAGGACTGAAGAAACGAGGGGAAAAGCACATTTTGAAGTGTGTGTTTGTGTGTGTGTGTGTGTGTATGAGTGTGTCTTTATTCACCGCGACATGGGCTCCACAGCCAGCAAAGCCAGCAAAGCCCATCATAAGGTCCCCCCTCATCGCCGCAAGAAGAAACGCAAGGTGTGTGTGTGTGTGTTTTTACTGCTGTAGATGTCTTTACATGTGCCGCTTTTTTTCCGTCTCTTCGCTGCTGTTGGTCTTTCTGTCAGGGAACTCTGGGAAAAGTCTGGGATTAAGAAGGAATTTTTACAGGAATGTATTTTCCCACTTAGTTTGACACACTTTTTTGTATTAACTGCTGATTTTCACTTCAAACCTTTTTTTTAAGTTATGAAACCAAGGCCACAGCAGGTCTGAACTTTTATTTTGACAACTCCAACATATTAGAATATATATTTCTCCAGTTAGTTTCTCACAAGCTGTCTTTCTTTGCCTCCTCGTTCTCATTGTTGTCTCTCGTCTCTATCTGCTCTTTCACTTAACTGACCCCTCAGACAACAGATGGACTTTATGGCTCTGTGTGTGTGTGTCTGTGTGTGTGTGTCTGTGTGTGTGTGTGTGTGTGTCTTTGAAAGCAAGAAGGCATGAGGAGTACAGGCATGCGGTTTCCATTGTAAATTCCACTACTTCTGCTGTTAAACTACTGTACGCATGTTTTCTGGAGTGTTTAGAAAGAGTGAATGTTGCAGTAATTGATTCAGATGTGGAACTATGGGATCATAATGTTCTGTGCTGGAGAGCAGCGGTGCACTTTGCTCAAGTTGAAGTGTGTGTGCTAGTCCACGTGTTTACAGTTGTGTAGGTGTGTTAGTGTAGGCAGCTTGGTAGTGTGTGTGCGTGCGCAGTAGAGAGTGAAATGAATAGAAAGTATATAGGAGGCTTGTTATAAATGTTTACATTATTTAAAAATGATATGTAACAAATAAAAAATATATGTGTATGCATATAAATTGTACATAATTCACTATTTTCTATATATCCAATTATATATTTACAATTACAATGGAGTTTTTAAAGTGTTGTGTTGTCATGGGGAGTTTTTCAGTTCACTTACAGTTGCTGTTGTGAGCAGCGTGACTGGCTGTCTGCATCTGTGACAGATGTTCTTTTCTCGGTCGTCTTAAGACGAGATGGAATCCCGTCAGCCTGTATTCACAAGCTTCCTCTAAAACGTCTCCCTGCTCTGTCTCTTCTCTCTGTATTGTTGCATTCACGGTCGCAACCTCGCTTCTGCAGCCTCAGCTGACCTTTTACAAAAACCTCCCTGCAGTTTACTCTAAAGCCGGAGATCACAACCACCTGTATGTGATCAGAACAATGTTCCAATGTCCAAGATGTCTCTTGGAAGAAAGCGATGACCTGACTAGTGTCCCTATTGAGTGTTTACTGAACAGTGAATGATTTTGAATACAGCCTCCAGTGTGTCATGTATCAATCCGCTCGTCTGATTCTGAACAGAGTCTCTTCTTCTCTCTTTGTAGCGCGAGGAGACCTTAAAGCAGAAGAAGGAGTTGTCGCTGGAACTGGCAAACCTCCGAGACGAGCTGGGTAAGAGAGGGGTTTTTCTACACATCCGTACACCCTCATTGCTCAAGTGCACCTTCTCTCTCTCTCTCTCTCTCTCTCTCTCACTCTCTCGCTCGTGCGTTTGCATACGACACATGCATACGAAGCTTATCAAGGACAGGTCAACTGCCGTCCAGTAGTGTGTGTTCTTTCAGTTCTAATGGTGAAGTGCAGCTGCTCCTTATTCTGTAGAAAGGCTCAGCGTAGGAGAAGCCTCTGCACAGCCACCTGTCAACATGTTTGGCATCTGCACACTGCTCCTGTGTTTTTATCAGGTTTTTATGTTTTACATGAAGACTAGCAGATTATATATTAACATTAATAAATTGTCAGTAAATTTGAAAATGAATACCAGAAGAAATGATGTCATTTTGCAAGTCGCAGCTTGCATGTTGCAACAGAGTAGCTTGATGCCACAAAACAGGAAGCGGTCAAATGAGAGTTTTTAATTATTCTTATTAAAGAAGTTCAGTGGAGCTTTCAGTGTAAGTGCAGCAGATGAGTAATCGTCAATAACAAGAGATGATCCTTCCACATAATGCAGAACGTCACCTGGAACCAGCTTAGTCACTTCAGAAAGTAATTAAGGAACAGTTTCCGTGTCTAGTGTGCGTGTGTGTGTATGTGTGTGTTTGAGGTGTTTTCCTCAGTGGTGCTGCAGCATCTGGCAACCTGCCATTAAACTGTCACTATGACAATGCACAAGTTCAACCGTAATGGTTACAAACTGCGTGTTTACAAAGAGAGAAGGGGAAAACAGGCGGAGGAGGAGAGAGAGCGCACACTTCACACACTTCACACACTTCACACACTTCAGACATGTATAATATATTTTATTAATATGCTTAATGTCAGTGGTTGTTTAAGTGATAGTTTCAGAATGATATCGTCCAACTTACTCAGTACAGAATCTTCAGCATCAATACATCCTGACTGTGTGTGTGTGTGTGTGTGTGTTTCCTAGGATAAAGCTTTCTATTCATGGATCTGAACACAACAAAACATTTAGGTCACATTATCTTGACATCCGCTGGAATTAACATTACAGTTTGTGTCCTAAATACTAACTGCTACTGGTATGTATGGAGTTGGATAGCTGGGAGTGTGTGTCATGTCAGTAGCACCTCTGCTAGTATGACTGATACAGCAGGATTAGAAAAGATCACACACACACACACACACCTACAGTCACACTAATGCGCCATACAAACTGCATACACACTCACTAGATACATAGTGTGTGTTTGTGTTTGTGTGTATGTGTACACATGCACTGTATGCGCATGGAAACACACACACACATGCATTGGCATATTAAAAATAACCATGAATGTAACTTAAGCATATTCAAGTATTTGAACACACACACACACAGACACACGTTTGCTCTGAATGCCATCTTAAATTTGGCTTCCACGTACACACACACACACACAAACTGCCTGCCTACAGCACACACACACACACATACAGTAGAACATCTCGTTCACCACCACTTTCACCATCACCCCTCCTCTTTTTCCACTTTCTCTCTGTCCATCATTGTGAGCAGCACTGACTATAATCTTTTCTTTTACTGCGCGTTTGACTCTTGGCCCATCTCTTTACACACAGAGCTGAGGAATGTCAGCAATGTATAGACCCCTGTTGTCAACACACACACACACACACACACACACACACACACACACACACACACACACACAGCTGTCTGTTAAACCTTCATACTCTGGAGTGGAACAGACAGGAACGACCTGTTCCTGTCTTGTTGGGTAACGTTAGCTGGTTTAATAGTTTTCCTGTGAAGTTTTACTGTAGTGTAACCGCTCTTAACTATTAGAATCAGGTCAGAGCAGCATTCCTGCTTCCTCTCCTACTATACAGGTCTTGGTCACCCTGAAATGATGTGTAGTTTATTCTGTATTGATCAGAATAAAAGCAGATTGCTTCAGAAGCGGTGTGTGAGAGAGTTTTTATAAGTTTTCAGCCAAACAGGTTGAAAGTCTCCTCATTCTTTGATCTATTGATCTGGAGGCATTTGAACCCGTCCACGAGCTATGAGCAGAATTCCCCTTTGGCTGAGTGTTTGACAGTTTTATGGTTTGCTGTCAATAGGAGGAAGATGGATGTGTTAACTTCTTACCATGCACCCTATTTTTGTGCATAAGAAGAAAATAATGTACCCAAAATAAAGACGTCAGTGTTCTTCAACCCTTTTGATTACAGTCATAAGCCTGGTCTCTTTTAAAAGGTAACCAAGGACAACCAAAAAGTCCAATTGAGTATAAGGGATCTTGAAAATAGCGCCGCCAAGGCTAAAGTGTCCCACGACTGGACGGTGTTGACTTTTGTGTTAACAGCTAACAGTAAAGTTAAGAGTCTGGCCTGAAAGCTGATCAGCTTTTTTTAAACTAGTCAGGAGTGTTTCCTTGATGCTGATCTGTTGTCTTTGTTCCACTGACATTACCTGTGTTCACTCTGACTGTCACACTTTCAATCTGTCTGACTGAAAAGCAGTAAAGCCCCCCCCCCCCTCCTCTCTAGGCAGATATTTTCATACTGGGGAGATGAAGAGGGGGTCCAGAAATGATGTCATGATTTTTACACTGCCACTTGCCAAGCACCTGCTGTCACACACACACACACACACACACACACACACACCGAGTCTTATGTTTTTCCGGGTGTATGATAAAGAACAAGCTTGTGTCTAAGCTTCTCTCAGCTGTCACTGGCTTTGTGTCTCCATCACCACGGTGACAGGCGCTCACACTCGCACTATAGAGCTCCATTCAAAGGAGCAACAGCAACTGTCCCTGCAGCAACAGCCAGTTGTTACTACGTAGTTACATAAGGTAGAACAGTTAATATTACAGGCACAGTCAGCGGAGGTGCTTTTTGATTTGATTTACCTTTTTTAAACAATGGCGTCAACATGTCTCTGCTGCTCCATGTTACACACTTCACTGAGTGACTTGCTGTGGTTTAAAAGTCAGTGAGATCTTTGGTAGTCCAGGTGCTTAAACTCTCTTTTATCTGGATGTTTCCCAAAAAATATGTTTTGATTTTGAAATGGACTTAAATGAAGGTGGCATGTGATTTGAAGGTGGAGACAGAGGGGAGCATGCATGTGCTTGTGAAGAGTTTAAATGAATCATGAGAGGAATGAATCCTGCTGCATACTTCTGAGCTGAGCTTGCAGATGTTTAGAGGGTCGGATCGCTTGTCTGCCGTAAGAGTAATTAAACAGGAATGTGGTTGTCAGGGAATGCTGAGGAACACACACATACACACACACAAAAAAAAATCTGTTGTTCATTACCTGTTGAGACACTGACTTGTTCCAGACATGTCCCTTCTCCATAGAGACTGAACTGACATAACGTTATGATGACTGCATCGGTGTGTGTGTGTGTGTGTGTGTGTTATGACTGTCACGGTAGAAAAATGATTTATTGTAAAAAACTGTAAATGATCAAAACGGCAGCTCCATGATTGCTCCACATCTGGCTCCGATTGCTTCACATCTGCCCTTTGAGGTTTCTCTAACTGAGATTTGTGTTGTGTAATAAATAGCTGATTCTCATTTCTTCTTCTTCTTCTTTTTTTCCCAACAGTTCCAAATGGCAGGTTCAAACCCCTGACACATTTGGAGGAGTTGACTGCGATGAATCAAGACATTCTCTTGTCATCGTCAACCATGAAACTGTTGTAAAATGAAAAAAAGATGATGTCATTGTTTAGAAGACGCCACTTGATCCAAGAGATTTAGATTGTTGGAAGGGTTTTTTTTTTTTTTTTGCAGCTCTGTGCTCTAATAATATCAGTCAGTGAGTTTAGTTTTCCATCACTGGATTCTTAACTGTTGAAACTTTTCTCTATTAAATCTTTCATAAAACTAGATCCTACTCTTCACGCACTTTCTCGATTTAAATGACACTTTACTCCATACTTCTTCAGTCCAGGTGCTTCCAAGCGTCCTCGATACAAAAGTGCAAACTCACTATGCTCTCCTCCTCTTCTCGTCTCTGTGCAGTCGAGTCGTCTCAGTGCTGCGAGCGTCTGCAGAAGGAGAAGGAGGAGGTGCGCGTCGGCTTGGAGGAGGCCTTGAAGAGGCTAGAGGAGCAGCACAAGGAGGAGCTGGTGCAGCTGGAGGACAGGTGCGGAATTCACCTCTACTTGAACGTGTGCACGAGCGAAACACTCACAGCCTCATATAGTGTTACTGTTATATATGTGCTCTGTGAGTTATAAAAGAGGTTCATACGGATACAGTGAATGCAGGAGATGGTTTGGAAATGATTCTCTTGTTTTATTCGTGTCTCTTTGTGTTTGTGCGGCTCAGGTTGAGGAGTTTTTACCAAACGGAGTGGGATAAAGTCCACCAGACGTACCAGGAGGAGGCTGATAAATGTCGCATGTTGATGGAACAGCAGGTCAGAACACACACACACACACACACAGTCACACCTGTTGTGCATACACAGGCACAAGTAGTTGCCTGTTAGTCTCGTAAAATGTTCTTTGGCCGGCGTCTCTCTCATATCATTTTTTATTATGACATAATTACAGAGCGAAACACGACCAGTGTAATATGACATTTAATAGATCGATTCATTAATCTACTAGCAGTTTGACATGTGGTCTGTATGTAAAAGTTTCTCTTGATTATCTGACATGAATGGAAATATGTCGTTTCACCTCAGACTCAACTCTGATTGGTTGACAGGGGGCTTGGTGTGACTGTCAAAGCTCTGGTTTAGTATTCACCCTGATTGGATTCAGCACACAGTACCCAGCTGCTCATAAAAAAAATCTCTGCCAGAGATCTATAACCGTCGCCATGGTTACATCTCTGATGCAGTTGATTGCAGTTAGACATCCTTCAGCATGCGTGTATGCTGGAGCTCCTTCAGGATCAGACATGAACCTTTTTAAAAAAACACTTTCCATCACTTTTCATCAATATCAATGTAAATCATTTTACCTTTTATTTACTTTTGATACATCTTTGTTGCTGCAGCAACATCCCAGCAGCCTCACACACACACACACACTAGAACCTTCAAAGAGCAAACACTCACAACACTGTGTGACATGTAGTAACCAGATAGTGAGTGAAGAACAGCACCAGAAGCTGAACTGACTTCACTATTTTTGCTGATTTCTTAGTGTGACACTGATCTGTGTTTTGTGTCCTGCAGGTGGAGGAGCTGAGGAGCCGACAGGAAGTAGAGAGGAAGAACCAGGAAGTGAGTCACAATGAGAAGATGGAGTCTCTCAAGCAGCAGTATGAGACCTCTATACAAGGTGTGTTCAGGACAAATACGCTCACAGCTCAGCACATACTTTCATTTACTGAATGAATAATTTCCATTATTAGTCATTCATTTATGTAAAAAATCAATCACTTGATACTGAGATGTGTTTGTGTATTTGTTTGTTCATTTCAGAGCTGAAGAGGATCCAGCAGACAGACCTGGAGAACCTTGAGAAAACACTGAAGGAGACTGAAGCTTCTCTTTCTGTGAGTGTTGTTCATGTGTTCATATTTCCACTGAGTTTCAAAAGAAGCTTTACAACTTTGATGTGTTTAAGGAAATCAATTCCACAGTCATGTGGTCATTAAAATAAAGTCCTGGAAACAGGAAGCAGCCTGTATGTATGTGCTGTATGTATGTGGCTGATAAGAGCAGGAACACACGCACACACACACACCAGCTGCTGCAGGAATCTAACCAGACTTTAGAAAAGATAGAAGAGTTGCTCGCTAACCACAAATATCTTTTTTCTGGTTGGTTTCTAGGAAAAAATGCAAAACTTGTGGAGCAGAGCTGATGATTTATCATTGGAAAAATGATCATCTCTGTGTGCTGTGTGCTTAACTCAAATTCAGTTGTCCAGTTTGTAACGCTAGAAGCATAACATCCACTCCAAAAAAAAAAGTGACAAAGCTGTGAATACACATCAGTAAACAGAGATGTCTAAAGTTTTATCTGCTACTTGCCTCTCAGAGGAAGTGTTTTAATCCTGCAGTGTGTTTTGCACCGGTAAATCCCTCTCAGCAGTTTAATGAGTTTACCTCCTACTGTTTTTCACTGTTTAAAGAACCCGAAGCTGAAAAGTTCACTCGTTGACTTTTGTGTCCGTGTCTTCCTCCCACCAGGAGAAAATATCTGAGCTGTCGGCAGAGAAGGAGGATCTGAATGAGAAGCTGAAAGCAGAGGAGGAGAGGAGGAAGAGGATACTGTCTGATAAGAATCTGGTAAAAAAAAAAAGATTGTTACAGTTGTCATACACAACATTCAAACTTTCTGTCACATGACACTCGCCGTCACATGACACTCTTCGCTCAGACACATCACAAAGACTTTTTAAGAGAAGTGTGAACGCAGGAGAGGAATGTCGACGAAATGAAATGGACGGGATGTTGTCGTACGCGGAGGGAACAAAGACAAACATCAAACCTGTTGGAAAGATGTTGATTCCACAACAGACATCGCTCTTACTCTGCAGCAGTGTGTGAGCTGAAGAGCAGTCGTCACCATAGTAGTGTTAATATGAATCTGTTTTTCTTGCTGAACATGACTTCCCCCTGCTGGTCAAGGAAGAGCATCACACACTCAAACTTCTCTATCGCTGTGTCCACAAAAATGACATGACAAGCATGATCACCACTTCTAACATCTGACCACTGCAGTATCTTTACCTGAGAGCATTAGTCCACTCTGACCTGTGTTTGTTTGTTTGTTTGTGTGTGTGTTTGCAGAAGGACTCCCACACTGTGTACCTGGAGCAGGAGCTGGAGAGTCTGAAGGTGGTGCTGGAGATCAAGAACAACCAGCTGCACCAGAAGGAGAAGAAGATCATGGAGATGGACAAACTGGTGGGTGATCGATCTGTCTGTATCACATTATGATTATTAGGAGAGTTAGTTACTCATGATGGGCTTTTCCTTCTCTCATGAGTCAAATACTGGGAAAAAAAATAAGTTCTTTTTCATTGTTTTGGCATAAAAATGTTCCAGTTTGAAGATGTTGAATATGAGCACGTAAGACACAGTTCAGACATATCGAGCGTCTTTAGATCATTTATGCTGGTAGCTGACGAATCTTGTGTTTGTGTTGCAGGCGGAGACTAATGTGAAACTGGAGGAGTGTCTGAAGAAGGTCCAACAGGAGAACGAGGACTACAAGGCCAGAATGGACAAACACGCTGCTCTCTCCAAGTGCGTACTCCTGCTGCTCCGTGTGTGTGTCTGTGTGTGTGTATACCATCTGCTTGTATAGCAGGATTTTACTGCCACCACCATCAGTTATCCAGTGTCTCTATCTTCAGCTTCATGTCTCCATCCAACATATAACGGTGTTTGACCCTCTAGGACAACACAGTGACTGACAGTCTATGCGTTAGTCCCACATATTGAAATAGTCAAGATGTATATGTGTGAAGTAACACCTGTGATGTATGTAGTGTCTGTGGATTTTTAGCCCTTCAACAGTGAGAGGTCAGTTGTTTGTAAGTGGAGTGAATGGTTTTGTCTCACATTTGCCACAACTCTTAATATCTGAGATAAAAAAAAAAGTGGGATTTAGGCTTTAACTCAACACGAGCAACCAACCGTCACCCTGACGACAGCCGCATGAAGGCAGTTTCTGTGATCAGTGTGTCATCTGACCAGTGGAAACTGGAGATTTGTCAATAGACGGAGAACATTTCAGAGCACAGATGGGCAGCTCAGCTCTGCCAGTTGCTTCCCAGGCTGCTGTGAAATGTTCTGATCTTTTCAGAAAAGCTTTTCAAAACATGACTAGTATGAAGCAGTTATGTTATTACAAACATTAAAATCCAAGTCCTGTTGAATCCTTTCATACGGTCTTTTATCTACGTGAACCACTACAGCTCTCTGTGTCCCCCTACAGGCAGCTGTCCAGTGAACAGGCCAAACTCCAGCAGACGCTGCAGAAAGAGTCCAAGGTCAACAAGCGTCTGTCCATGGAGAACGAGGAGCTGCTGTGGAAGCTGCACAACGGCGACCTGCTGGCGAGTCCCCGCCGCCTCTCACCCACCTCACCCTTCAGCTCCCCACGGAACTCTGCCTCCTTTCCCACAACTGCACCCTTATCACCCAGATAACCCCCCTTACACACACACACACACACACACACACACACAACAAACAACAACCCCTTCCTCTCCTCTGACCTCCCGATTCTCCTCATCATCATCATCATCATCACCTTTTTTCAAAGCCTCGCAAGGATCGAAGCTATTCCAAAAACAGTGTTGTTGGATATGAAATCCCATGATGAACTTGTACATTTTTTTTTGGAATAATTTAGCATTAAAGACACTTGTTTTTGAAAGTGAAAAGACATTACAGTGGCACAGATGCACTTACGTCTGAGCGTGGGACTGGCCTTGCTCTCTATCAGTCTCTGTCTACCAAATGCCTGGTTCTCCAACAAACCTTTTCTTCTTTTTTTCTGAAGAAAAACCTAAATAACAGGCACACCTCAGGGTCTGTATATAACGCCTCACTCTCGTTATGACTATCCTTACCGTTTTCTTTCTTTTTTTTTTTTTTTTGTTATGTTGTACAGTTTAAATCCAAGCTCATCCTGTTCTCTTTCTTAAAGAGGCGGATGAGAAAGAAACCTTGGCTTCGGCGGCGTATGTACTTGTGGAAACAGACTCAAAGTTGTTTGGGTTTGGCGAATCATAAAATGACGGGTATTTGTCGGTGGATTTATGTGGATTGTTTCGCCTTCTCTCCCTTCTTTTTTTAAAGAGGACGTCTTTTTTTTTTTTTTTTCCCCCCCAAAGAGTGAAGCTCAATCACTGTTCTGCTTTGGACCTCCTGGAAGAAGTGAATGAACTTCATGTCCTTAATGAGGGCCGACAGGAACAAATATTCACTTTGTTCATCTGAGGAAGTGACCCGAACCTTTTGATCCAATGAATATGTGTTCCTCTGTTGTAAGCTCCTCACAACCGCTACCTTAATCTACTATGTGGAATGTAATCACCCTTGGATGTTAAGTCTGAGCGGGCCATTTCAGGCACACACACACACACCTACACCCTCTCAGAGCCATATGCAGTTTATTTAATGAGGAGGGTGCTGGACAGGACCGTGTACCCCCCCCCACCCCCATGTTACTTTTTCTCCCCCCTTAAATCCCTGATTAACAAAGGAATCCGACCCCCCCCCCCCGCATCCTCTAAAATCACCTCGTGCCCAAACAAACAAAAGACAAAGAAGCTGAACTGGTGAGTTAATGTGTCTTTGCTTTGGGTCACATGTTAAATTACCACAAAACCTGCCCAGTGATGGTTTCAGTCATTTCCACAGTGAAAACTGACAACACACACACACTGGTCTCTGTTTTCACTTTCTGTCGTTTGTCCTCCAAAAAAAAAAAAAAAAAAGAACCTCAGATGTGCCCAAAATGCCTCAGTGAACCATGTTCTGTTTTATTTTGGACACAGAATAAATACAATATGACATAACATTGCAGCAACATTGTTTTATTTTCAAAGTCAAACAGGAAAGAGTTAACCATGTTTGTACCCTGTAACACATGTGACTGATGTTTGATTAGTGAATGTGGAAAGCGGTTCCAGTGAGGAACAGCTGCTTTCAACCTATCGGCCCGTGAGGACCGTCAGTGATGTCGCCCGCCGCTTTGCTTGGCTCGAGTTGTCCTGGCAACGGGGCGATGACCGGCGGCGGATGCTCGAGGTCAGCGGCTCGTACCATCATGATGACAGATTTGATGGAGTACCACCAGCCGTGCCACGTGTACCACACCACCCCGTCATCGGTCATGGCTTGGTACGGTCCTTTGTAATAATGACCGTTCAGGTTCCCTGAAGCGCACCTGCCATGAGGAAATAACAAGAGAGGAGGAGGGAAAAGATGAAACACACACACACACACACACACATATACATTATAGCTCTGTTTATTTGTCACGCATTCTTCTTCACGTCATAACCGAAGCACCACAGCAGGACTAAAGCCGAGAGTATCCGTACCTGCTGAACCACCAGCCTGACTTGCTGTGTCTGATGCAAGTGGCGTCGTCATACGGGTGGTCGTAGGTGGTGAAATTGACCCCGCTTGACCCCAAGCCTGGACCGATCCATTTCTGCCCAGCAGAGGAGGGGCCATCGGACATAGCGTCCCCTGCATTCCCAGTGTACTCTCCCAAATGTAACTGGTACTGGTCCTTTTTAATGGAAACGGGAGTAAAAAAGCAAATAGTTTCTATAAAGTCATAAAAATAATCTAAGCTCATGAAGGCAAAAAGGTTGAAGAAAAAAAAAAGACATGGAGTCAGATTGAGGGTGAATGAATAATAAATGAGGACAAAGGTGAAGTTCTGTGAAGGAGAGAAGAAGAGGAAAATCATTTTAATAATTTAGAGATGAGCGGGAAGAAAAGAGAGAAGAGAGGAGAATGAAAGGGAAGAGAGAGAGAACAGCTGGCAGGAAGACCAAGCACAATAAAGGCCATGAAATACAAAGAAGATGCTTAGTCTAAATAAAAGCCAACTGTTATGGGAAAAGGAGAGAGGGTGAGGTTAAAGAGGTGTCTACAGAGAAGAAGAAGGACTGCAGTGAATAGAGAGAGCAAGCTGTTTCTCTTTTTAACCTGTTTCACCTTTTCGTCATCCACTTTGAAGTTCTTATACTCTGCGTAGCGCTGATTACCCTCAAAATCCTCCATATCGATCCGCAGGTCATAGTTTCCTAGAAGACACAGCAGTTATACAAACAACCGTCCTGTGATGTGTGACAGAGCACACACACACACACACACACACACATGCAGGTAAACACACCTTGTGAAGTGATAAAGTGTAAAGGTTCATTGCCAAGCCAGAACTCTCCATCAGGGGAGTAGAGGTCTCCAAATCCATGCTTGTACTCCACCCACGATCTGCACACACACACACACACACAGAGTACATTTACTGGCCGTGTCACATTTCTTGAGACATTCAGAGTAGTAACTTTAACTCCACACACACACACACCTGTCAAAGCTCTCTTTGCCGTCTCTTCTCCGCTGAAAGACGGTCCAACCTCCTCCGTTGTTCATGTCACAGTAGACGCTCAGTGCGGTGGGAGAGCCATCTGGCCGAATCACATACAGACCACTAGCCACGTTACCGTCCGCAAAAACCTCGGAGCAGTCTGCACACACACACACACACACATAATGGTTAAATACTCCAATCGGACAGGTAAACAATCGGTTGGGTGCAGTGGAAGCCAACAGACACTCCTGGAGGGTTGGTACTTACCTTTGTAGAGGTTGTCAGGGCCCAGATGTGAGTTGGGTATGTTCTCCAGCTGCTGGGCCTGGCTCTTGTGGAGCTCCCTGATGTAGCGGTGCTGGTCGTCGATCACACTCATCAGGCCCTGGATCTCTGCCTCCAGACGAACCACCTTCTCCTCACATGGCACAGGAAACTGGACAGAGACAGACAGACTCGGTTAGTATCTGCACACCGAGGATTACCCCTGGACTTCGAGTGTTGGATGCAAACTGTCAGAAGCAGTCAACAACTTAAACATGCTCATGAATGTGAGATTCAGATACAACATTAAAAATAAAAACAGTTTTCAAACACTCAAATGAAACAGATAAAATGCATGAAGATCAAACTAAAAACAAGGTGGTTTAGATGTAAAGTCTACTGTCATAGGGGGCTAAAGAAAAATATTCACATTTGAGGAGCAGGAAACAGAGAAATAGTTGGTGATTAATTGAATAGTTGGCAACTAATCGATTAATGGTTGAAGCTCTACAGCCAGCAGACTAAATATAAAAGCTGTTCACAGTGAGGTGTGTGGATTCTTGATGAAGGCAGAACTCTCAGAGACAGACATTTCTAAACCGGCACACAACATAAAACTGGAACATGGTATAATATATGATTCATTATGGAGTATCTTACCGCCAGAGAGGCAGTCAGTTGGAGAAGAAGAACGGCTACTGATGTCCTCAGCGTTCCCATAATCGATGATCTGATCGGTGACTGGATCGATCCAACAGACTCTCTTGTCTCTTAGTGTGTAGAGTCTCACTGACTGTCTCTCCTCTGACCTGTCTGACAGTTTGCAGCATCACTTCACTGCTCTTTTCTCAGCAGGACTGTATCAGACTGTAATCTAGTCTCCCTCTAGTGGATGGAGTAAACAGTGCTGTGTTTGCCCCTAATGCCTCCTGAACTAGAAAGTTAACAGTCAGAAGGGTGACTGTCTGGTGAGCCGTGTGTCCCACAGGATACAACTACTGTAATTTCACTGGGATATCATTTCACTTATTTCATATCAGGGCAGGGAGAGATGGGATTATGAATGTGTGGTATAAACAACAGGCTGTATTGCTCTGTCTCTTGTATTTGTGACTGACAGTAAACCACTCTAGCATTGTTCTCTATTATATAATTAGACAGATAAACTGATTCAGATAAACAAAGCCACGCCAGCGTTTGTCTGATCAACAAAATCAATAAACAAGTCATATTTGAAGTGTTAGTTATATTAATGACTTGTGTGGGAATTCTGCAGCTTTTTCTCTGAGCTGTCAGAAACTCTTTCTGATACTGACACAGGCAGTAGAGTTAGCTTTTAGACCTCTTACACTGACATGTGTTATTTTCATTTCATTTCTCTCTCTTTCTTTCTCTGCAGCAGGACTGATAGTTTGATATGTTTGTGAATATATTTGTGTATTTTACATGTTTTCTGGGTAAAAGCTGCATCACAGGCAGCAGGATGAAGTAGCTGCAGCTCCCTCATCGTCACCTCTGACCCTCAGCAGTGACCTTCACTCAGGCCTCTAATCCCGCATTGGCTCCAGGATGAAGACAACATACTGGGTCAGTACATCGTTCAGCATCATGCTTTTTCAACAGCTGATCTGTTACTGATGAGTTCCAGTAATCTCACTGGAGATTGTGCCGACAGTCTGCAGAGAGGCAGTCTGATCTGAACTGAAAGCTTCTCTGTGATCACAGTGACTGGATACGTCTAGAACTCTGTGACACCATCAGGAGATGTGCATCAATGCACCTGATGCTGCTTGTCAAGTAAATATGCACTTGTGTTTATTTCATAGTGCAGTGTTATGTTGCGTAAGTTGTTTTTAGTTAAGTTTATTGTGCTTGTCATTTAAGCTGTTTCAAGCTCCTCTGTCTCTTGAGCTGCTCTCATCTTCAGTCCTTCAGTGCATCAGTGCAACATGGTGAAGAATGAAACTTTTACTGCTGTTGGTTCATAAACAGTTTATGTTCGTTATATCATATTCAGTCGTACTGACTTGTGTCCCTCCAGTGTCTGTCCAGACTCTTCTGATCATCGTCCTTCACCTCACACCTCCATACATCCCTCCTCTGCAGCCTCCAGCTCTGACAGGACTACAACCAGCCATGTCTGTATTTACTTGTGTATTCACAACATCATCAACATGTGCATGAGCAAATCCTATTGGCTGTGTTATGTTTGATTTGATCAAATGTATTGAAATATAAGTCCAATAAATGTCTTGAATCTATCTATTGTCTGCCTTGATTGGTTGTGTGACTAACATTCAGCGATCTTTACTGTTTAATGTTTATCAAAAACGACAAAGATGAAGTAAAATAAAATGATTTAAAAAATGGGATCAGACTCTTCAGTGTAAACCATGGATGTGTTAGAAGAGCTCTTATTCTACATCCAAAATCTGCAGAACCGCCTTGGCCACGTGCCATTATCCAGAGCAGCTTCTTCCGTTTTTTTTTTTTTCAGCATAAAAGCAACGTCGTTACAAACCCACAACACTCCAACATAAAAATGAAGCATTTCTTTTTTCTGTTCCCTTCTACAACTTGTGCTGCACTCAGACATTGAATCCTTGATCACCAATCTACCGTCAGCTACAAAGAACAAACGTGGGTTTAAAAATCACTGCAAGAAATTCAATATTTTTTGTCTCACTGGATGCCGAATCAGGCCACTGATGTAACTGAAAGCACTTCTTGTTTTCAACAGCTGTTAATATGTTTCCCAGTGTTTAGACACTATGCAAGTTAAAGATACATGTATGTCAAATCAAATGGAGACATTTGAGTCAAAAATAACTATAGTTATTAGTTATCAGCTATTGGGTAGCAAAAACCACATATCCAGATATTTCCAGATTGTCAGTTTTACTATGCAGGTGTAAAATCCACTATAATTCACCTTCTATAACTGTGGCAGTGATTTATTTATTTATCCTGATGCAGTTGTTGCTTTGAAAATGTTGCTGTTATTTTGAAGGCTCACAGAGTCAAACAGGAAGTGTAACCAGGTTCGTACTGTGCTGTGGAGGCTGCTGGGTCAGATGTGATTGCGGTCCACCGTGCTGCTTTGAATATGGACACAAACAGAAATAAAGCTCAGCTTCTTAGCAGAACTTATTATACAGAGTGCAAGACTGATGTCTTATATGAGAAACCAGTCACAGAGGATAGTGGAAGAGAAGCTAGCGGCCTTCTCTAAAACCGCGAACGTTAGTTAACGTTACCCTAAACGTATAAGAGAATATAACGTTACGTCCATGCTCTCAACCGTGTCTGCGGGTTTTCAGGACAGTGAATGTAATATTAGTAACGGCAGTCCCGACCAGGACGGAGCTCTGAGAGCTGACATGTCGACTCCTTTCCTTTGTCCGTCCTCTTACTGCTATTATGACGTGGTAAACGGTTCCTCTCGTTTGTACACCGTGTACCGCTTTATATAACATTATGCTAAGTACTTAGCAAATTACAGAAAAACCAATGAACACTAAATGTTAGCATGTGAGAAGTTATATGTTGACATACGGACAGCGTCAACAGGTGGCTCCGTGGCGCAATGGATAGCGCATTGGACTTCTAGTCAAGCACTTGAGAGGTGATTCAAAGGTTGTGGGTTCGAGTCCCACCGGAGTCGCACTTTTGTCATATTGTTTGAATTGAGGCAGGATTACATTAGCGTTTTGCTTCTTCCTGTTCTTCTGTTTATTTTGCTTATTTAGAGTCTGTTATATATGTTCATTGTTAATTTTTCATCAAATCAGCCGAAAATTCAGCCATGACAGTTGGAGAGAGGAGTGCCAGCAGGAGTTTGTTGAGCTAGAGTACAAAAAGTGTAGCTTAGTTTTATATTTTATCTTTTTATCACAAAGTGTTTTTTAGTTATAAGATTTTCAAAGTCATGGCTGAATATTTACCTGTTTTTGACAACAATTCTTACAGAGTGATTCCACATTTCAGAGTGAGACTTGGTTAGATTCAATAACAAACGGACTGGATCAAGTGAAAGATAAAGAAAAAAGTTTTATTTCTTTGTATGGTCCTTTTCATGATGTCAGACAGACACTCATAATAACAATCTGAGCCTGTCAGTGACAAAATCCCCCCAAAGGATTACATTGCATCCAATTTGCGACTTTGAGTTGAAGCTCTCTTGCTGAATATTGGACCTATTTCAAAAACTGTTGTACTCATTAGTCACTTATATACAAAAAAAAAAAGTGAAAATCGGGTCCAGATTGAAAGTTTCCCTTTAAAGGATTCACAACAACAGATGCAAACCACATAAATATTGTTGTGATGCAAATACAGTAAAAATAATACACACCTGATGCTGTGACAGCTGCTTCTGTATCTGACATGAGAAACATCAGGTCCTGGGGAAGAGACACGGGTCTGTTAACAGATGGCAGAGCTGGGGCTGCAAGGAGGGAAGCAGATCAAAAAGTAACCAAATAATTGTTTATGAGGCATTAACCATCCACTTCTGAACCCTTCAGCTGGTGTGGACAGTGTAGCGGATGGTCCTACCACAGAAAAATGTGATGCAAACAGACAAGATGTATATTGTCCTAAAAATATGTTTTCACTGTACTTAGATTAATATTAAAATATTCAACTTTATCCCTTTTCATGTACTGAAACATGTTGGCTCTCATGGCAGCATGTATCTGCATGTATCTTTGTACCTTTTTGACTAAAAAGAAAAAGGAAAATGAGACCCACCCATGGCTTCAGCAGGAGCTTGTGATGTTTCAGAGAATAGTCAGAGGCTGGATGCTGCTTCTTTTGCAGGTGTCGCTGTAGCATGTGCATTATTTCCCCCCTGGAGCCTTTCTTCAGTATAAAAGCTGCACAGCCATCATCCCTGCTGTCCCAGATCTCTACACAGGTGTTGCTGGTGCGAGAGCCAAAACCAACCAGCTGGTCTTTCCTCTGATGCTGCTGCTGCTATCGCAACCGGCTTGATAGCTGAGGAGAGGTTGGGTTTCTCTAAAGCTGAGGGAATAGCTCACAAATGACTGTGGTCCCTCTGCCATGAAGACTCCTGCAGGCAGCTTCTTCCTTTTCATGACTCTTGAGCAGTTAGTTTTGTCTCCTCTGTGACGCACCACAAGTGAGAGCATTTCTTCCGAGCAGCTCTTCCTTCACAGGTGCAGAACTGTCCTGTATACGCAGCATCAGTAGGACCCTGCTGCAGGAATCCAAGTGGTCACTTATGGAACGTAACACTAATTCTCCAAGGGAAGAAAAGTCATTTGTGCATTTGATCTGTAATGAAGAAAACAATTTAGTCTTTTTTATGCATTATAGACAGGCAGATGTTGACTCACAGGGGCTCAGTGGGGAGCAGGGATTAGGAATGTTATCACTCTACTTGTCTGGGGTTCCTATCACAGACTCCACAGACCCTGACATGTTAACATAGTAGAGAAATGTGCGGTAATGTAAAACATGTATGATATGTAGTATGCTGCACACAACATGGCACAATATGAAAAACCCTCAGAGACATTTGTGCTATACAAACTGAATTGTACATATCCAACATTACATTTTCACCAGTCATAATCTATGTCTGTCTTTCTTTCTGTCTTTCCAGCAGGGTTCACTAGCAGCTTTATTACAGAGAGCACGTTAATGAAATTGCATTAGAAGTGTGGATTTGCATTCCTTCATGTAGTAAAGCAGTGTGACTATATCTTTATGGCACTGTAGAGGATATGCTGAAGTTTTCAATAGATTTCTATAGAAAAAATTCTCTCTCTTCCTCTTCCTCTCTCTCCTTCCAGGTAGTGAAGGTGTTTTGTCAGAGGCACGTGACTGCACTGATGTGAATGTCAAGTCGTGGAAAAGGTCAAATCAGTGATAATCCTTTCACACTGACAACGTGGGGTTTTAAAAGCATACTGACACCGCATACTGATGTGAACTACCCGCACAACAAGAATTCCGCCGACCGATTAGTTAGGGGCGTGGTCAAGGCAAAGCATTCCGTCACTATCCTAGGAAACGGAAACTCGCGTCCTGTTTATCTTTATTGAAAGAAACAAGTTGACAGGCACTGTTAGAATACATCATATACTGCAGAGTCATCTGATCCGCAGCGCTGTAGTGTTCAGTGAGGATGACATCAGTTATCCTATCGATGCTTTCAGCCTCACTGCACAGCGGCTTATGTTTGACTGACGAAGCGTTTTACACTGACACATGCTTATCAGAGAGCATAGATCAGTATATAAATACTCTTTTTCAAAAAAATAAGCTTCTAATATAAGAATATATTTCTACAAAAAAGATGTTCTATGTACGTATTCTCAGAGCCCGGATAGCTCAGTCGGTAGAGCATCAGACTTTTAATCTGAGGGTCCAGGGTTCAAGTCCCTGTTCGGGCGGTAGTCGTTTTGGCAACTTCAACAATCGCGATGTAAGTCCTGCAGTGATGGTACTGAAGACAGTTACAGGTAAGAAGTTACATGTTCACATTTTGTGTGTCCACACAGTCATTTTGTGCAGAGACGCATTTAAAAGTTGATGTGAAGCTTCTATTCAGCTTCATCAGTCTGAGTTAATCATATCAAGTGGATATCTGACACACTTACAGTCTTTTTAGCATCAAATTCTCTCTTTGTGTTTCTCTGTTGAGCTGTGGTGGAAGTATAGCAATAGTAAGACGGACTTTGGCATACATTGTATAACATTGAGACTAAGCCATTGAGACTAAAAAAGAATAATTGACATTAAATGAATAAATTAGCAAACTAAGAAAAAGTTCAACGAATTCCAAGTCACACACAAGGTGGAAAACTATAGAAATATGAAACAAGACTAACACTTTTTAATGAGTTGTGGGCAGCAGTAATTATGTCAATGAAAGACATATAAATACATTTACATTGAAATATTGTATGATTACTGCTCCAAAATAAAATGAAGTTATGTTGAAACAATGTGACGAGCTGTTGGAGCACACTGTCACTGTGTTCAGAGTGAATACTGAGTCTTAAAAATGGTCTGCTCATGTGTAATAATGAGAAAAGACACTCTAATAGATTCCTTGCTGTTTTTGTTTACATCATATCTCCTCATTCTATATATAGTAAACACAAAATCTGCATCCTACATGTTGGTAAGTAGAGTTAAAGTGGGATTTCCCTTCACAGTATCCTTGAGAGTGTTGCTGTTCACTACAAATGTAAATATGCAAACAGGAATCAGTCATGTTGGTGATGTTGGTCATGTTGATGAAGCAACCAGCTGTGAGAGTGTTGTGCAGAAAAGAGAGCAGAGTACAACCCTGCTGTGTTCACTGAGCTAGCTACTGAAACTCAAACTGAAGTGGAGGTCCAGATTAATGTTGACATGAAAATGCTGTCAAGCCTGCACAGTTTGCTTTTCAAACGGTTATTAGCAGGATTTTGTTGTTTTGTTCTGCTAATAACAGAGAGCTCCGGTCTGAAACCACAAGAACAACATCCAAGTCTGTCTAATGGTGAGTAACTGTGCTAAAACACTACTGACAGTAACAAAACCATTAAGAGAGTGAAGATTGAATGGATTACCTTCCATACAGCATACAGTAGAGATGTCGTACTCTACATCCATGTTGATCTGGGGGTGAAGAGTGACAGTATGTTTTAAGGAGACAGGACAATTCATATCTGCTTGAATGTGCAGCTGTTGTGGCCTGGAAGTTGATTTAACCTCTTCAACCTCAGTGCAAAACATCTTTCTACTAACTGACCCCACGGTGGATCAGTCAACAGAGGCATGCTCAAATTCACTTAGAATTAAAAAGAATAATAATAAAAAACTCCAAGTTTTTTTCCAGATGTTTTCTGATTCTAATAGACTTTCCTTAATTCAGGATCAGATTTCTAAGAGAAGGGTGTCTGAGTCTTTACTGCCTCTTGCACAACATCCACAACTTCACTGCTTGCTTGACTTTGGTGCTCTGGAAGTAAATCAGAGCTTCATTGTCTTCTTTCTCCCTGTTCAGCGCCTGGTGATGCTCGGCTGGTTGGAGGAGACAGCCGCTGCTCCGGCAGGCTGCAAATGAAGCACCATAGGGAGCGGAGAACACTGAATATTAAGGACAAATGGGCCGAAGCCACGACTAAGGTCAGGTATGCACAAGTGGCGTGCACGCAGATGGGTTGTGGCTCTGTAGTCTCCATAACACACAACAACAAAAACACTAACCAGGAACCAGCATGGGAGGTAAATTTCAGCTGCCATGGCACTGAGTCGACCCTGAGGGAGTGCGACATCACAACACGCAGGAGAGTGCAGGGCGAAAAAAACATGACGGCCTCCAGCCTGGAGGTGATCTGTTCGGGTACCACAGAGAAACTTTTGGCATCAATTTGTATTTTCTAGGCTTTCCAGATGTGATGTTGGATGATGGAAGGCTCACAGAGGACCACAGCTATGCCTGTGCTGGAAAGCTGAAGGTGCTCTACAGCTCTACAGAACGCATGTGGCGTTTTTTACTCCGACTGTGATGGATCCGAGTCTGCGCTGATGGATTGTGGAGCTGTAAAGGAACGGTTTTCCTCCTCATGTGTTGAGGTGGTCTGCACAGGTGAGACATTAACTAGGATGAACATGGTGGATAAACAGTCAATCTGTCACTGACCTCTTGTCTAGCTCGTGCCCTCTGGTTGTTCCAATGATTAAATGAAGAAATGTTTGTTTGGTTTTACTCCTGAGCGTAACTTCCCAAAGTGCATTCAATGTGTTCCAGCATGATGTTTCGCTTGCTTACTCAAACCAACTGTGACAGTTATAAGGCAAATGTAAAATAACTATTTGTTCCGTCTTTTCAGGCCAACAGGAGACACCAGGCAAGACATGAGGATGCGAAGCTGGAATGTTGCTTCTCCTCAGAGTAAGCCAGTCTCCTATAATCTACATTATATGAGTGTTTAGTTATTAGAACAGATTATACTGATGAACTCCAGACACTGGGAGGAAAATGATGTTTGTTACTAGTAAGAAATGAGATTAAGATGTATTCCTCGTTTTATTCAGGACTAACTGTACTTGAACCTTCTACAAAGCATTAACAGGAGCAACTGTGTCATCTTTTCTGACTTAATATGAAGCTTTTGTTGCAGTTATTATTAAAAACCCACAGTCCTTTTTAATCACAAAATCAAAGACTGGTTTGTTCAGTTGTCTGATCGTTTATCTGCTTTGATCTGATCATACTGTATCAGTGCTCCTGTTGTAAACCACTAGAAGCTGGAAGATTTTCAGCAGAGAGAAGGTTGTGTATTCCAGCATTCTCCTATTCTTCTTCTCTTGCAGACATCCTGCTTCAGCTGAATATAACGTTTTACTCTGGGCTGCTTAAGACTGATGACCAGGAAGTGTTCACTTGGTGGATTGAGGCAATGTTCACTGTTCATATGGGCTCCTGAATGTTGTTTGAACACAGACTTTTTGTGAATCTGTCCTTAAACCATACGAGCTCTCTTGGTCATTTGAAGATTTGTGTATTTAAGTGTTTACCTGCAATAGTGGTTATTTCGTCTCACTTGCAATAACATGTGAATGTGCAATCATCCTGTTGTGTTTTAATAGATTGCATTAGCATAGACCTTTATATTTAGTTAAATCCATGTTAATTGTAGTCACACATACCTTATTAAAGTGTGATCATTCTTTTAGGGGTGGAACTGAGTTAATATTGCTCTCTACAGATTTCAGTTTTATGGAAAACTGTAAAAATTCCCTTTATGATGCAATTATTTGGATTTAAAAAAACAACAACTGTACAATATGCTGCCTATGTGTAGATAGAATTCATTTATAACTTGAAGCTGAAACTTCATTAAACAAACTCCCACAAGATTTCTCTAAAGAAGTGTTTTCGGAGCCACTTGTTCTTCATGACAGTGTGAGACTTGACTGAAACATTGAATATGTGGAGGATGTGTAGAAAGAACAGTCTGCACTGTTATATAATAGAAATACTTTTAATTTCAAGGTTCATCACAGGCTTAATCGTAAACAAGATATTTAAAAATGCAGATTTCATTTTTATCGTCATTCGCTCTCTGTGTCACTGTCCATCAGGCGCACACACACGCGCACACACACGCACGCACACACACGCACGCACACACACCACAGACTAAACACAAAGAAAACAAAAGTGACTAGAGATTCTGCTGGATTAAAATGATCCACTGTGGACTCACCTCAAGACCACACACACACACACACACACACCATTCACTCTTCTGCCGTGCACGCACGCATGCACACACGCGCACACACACACACACACACACAAAAAGAAAGGTCTGCATCGTGGGGAGGGGGGTTGTGTTGATGTCTGTAGTAACTTCTACCTGGACAAAGCAGAGATCCTGAGAAAAGACAAAGACAAAAGATATTTGGTTTATTTTCACACTGAAGCTCCTGATTGGTCCGTGACATCATGTATAAAAACCAAATACAAGACAAATGCAACATGCTACTTTGTGTGTGTGTGTGTGTGTGTGTGTGTGTTGATGCAACTCACTGTAGCTTGTCCTGTAACAGCTCCAACCTCTGCCGATCCACGTAGCGCGAGAAGAGGGAGAGCAGGTTGGGAGGAGTGAAGAGGGGAGGAGAGAGGGAGGAGGAGGGAACACTGAGCAACTCCCTCGTCACCGAAAACACCAACTCAGTCCTGGATGGGGAGAAAAAGGTCGGACGTTATGGGTGCAAGACAACAGTAGTGGGAAGGAAAAAGAGAGGGGAGTAAAACCATGTTGCCATCATTGACACACAAAACACACACACACACACACACACACACACACACACACACAGCGGCTCACCATCGATTGTCGTCCATGAGTTGACAGTTGGGGTCAGAGCTCTGCATCCTCTCTCCTTCACTCAAGATCAGATACAGCAGTGTCACACCGAACTAGACGAAAACAAGCACAGATGTGTGTGTGATGTGTGTGTTTGATGCTTAGTTGGACATTTTTCTTACTGTCAAAAAATCCCCTTGTTTCATTTTTTAAAAAGCTTAGTTATTTCATCAAACAGCTGTTTTTAGCAAACAAGACTCAAACAGGTGGAAATAACCATTTGCAGCTGTACATTCATTCACAAGTAGGGCACTAGTGAGCATTCAGTCAGCAGGACAGTGTGTGTAGAACATACACTAAACAGTGTGTGTGTGTTCCATGGTAATGAATGAACATGTCAGCCAGTGCAACAGTGTGGCTCACTGATGCATTTAATCATTTTTGGACAACAATGGAGCTCTATGGAACAACACACACACACACAATACTTAGTAGAATCAATTGATCGGTTTTGTCTATTAATAGAAAACAAAGGATCACAAGCTTGATCCTTTTAATTTCATGTAATTATTAGTCTTGGTTCAGAGTGTGATAATTGTGATGCAGGCAGGCAGCAGTCTCAATGTTTAAACCAGAAGTCAGTTGATGAAGATGAAGATGTTGAGGCTAAATCCTCATTCATTAGTCTGACCAGATGATGACATTTCTTTCATATTTGCTCTGAAGTTAATGAGTGTGTTTTACCTCAGGCTGCAGGTGTGTGTGTGTGTGTGTGTGTGTACCTTGTTATGCAGTACTGTGGCCAGTTGGCCCTCATTGCCCTGAAGCTCCTGGAGCAAGTCTGTGAGGGCGGAGCTCGACAACGACTGGATCACAGCAGACACCGGCTCCACCAACCAGCACAGCACCTACACAGGACGGCAGAGACGGAAACATGGAAGGTGACGGCTGCTCAACAACCTGCAGGGTGAGCAGCTAGCTGGGAAAACTCTGCCTACACTAACTTTATCAAAATACATACACTTTTATGACATAAAACATGTGCATTTAGGGGAAATAAAAGCTGAGCAGAGGTACCGTTTCCCATAGCAACTGCATCTATTGAATGATTGAGGTTACTGTTCAGACTGCTCAACTGTTTCTGGATGAAACTCTGATATTAAAGTCAAACACACTGATAGAGTTCTGGAGGAGCTGGACATGTAGGATAGATGCTGAACTAGTTCATTAATATCTATATTCATAATATTCTGCCAAGGCTACACAATGGGATGGTTACCTGGTCTTGCTTGTCCTTCTTTGCCAGAGCGGGAAGGTTGCGGGCAATCGCCATGACAACGGCGGCGGCCTGGGGTGAGGGTAGGAAGGGGAGGAGCCTGGAGATGAGCCGCTTGCCCTTCCTCACAGACATGATCATCACACACTGCTCATCGCTCACTCTGATCAGAGGAAAGAGAAACAGAATGACTGTGTGTAGTTGTGGTGAGTTAGATGAGAATAAAGACGTTCACTCATGTAGTCCCTCCCCTCCCTCCCTGCTACCTGTCGTCCCACTCCTTCTCCTGCAGAGAGCTGCACAGCTGCATGGTGTTGGTTTTGTGCTGCTCCAGCAAAGCTTCCCTGTCCTCCTCTGGCGCATGGACAAAACGCTTCTCGAAGTCTTGGACCTCCAGCAGCAAACTGTACATCTGAAAAGGGTCACGCAGGTGCTTTTAGAATCCAGGAGTGCTTCCTGCTGTTTGGTTGAACATTCGTTTGACATGCACGGACGTCCTCATCCTACCTTTTCCACAGTGTAGAGGATCTGCCGCCTCTTATTCCACACCTGCTTCTCTCTCTTCTCCTGGAGACACACGGACAGACAGTCAGACAGACAGTCAAACAGACAGACAGTCAGACAGACAGACAGTCAGACAGACAGACAGACAGACAGACAGACAGTCAGGCACAATGACCAACAGGACTTCAAAATGGACAGGAGACAAGCTCCAGAATAAATAAATGAGGAAATATTCAAGAAATGTGTGTAGTTTAATTAGTATCATCCAGTTAGATGAAAATATTTTAGTAAACATTATTCATTTTGCATCGAGGCTTAATTATTATTTAGCAAGAAAACCATCACCTGTTTATTAGTAATGTTGGAATGCCCTCTAGTGGACACAACATATAACAACCACATGCTGATAGTGACATTGGGAATGCATGAGCCTGTGTATACAGTGTGTATGTACATAGTAAATATTAATAATGGGTTTAATTCAAATTCATTCATGGTTAGAAGAGAACTATGAAAAATGCAAACATGCCTCGTCATCTGTGCGAGTTGTCACCACTGCATCGATCATCTTGCGGGGGTTGTTGACGCTGGAGACCGTCAGCTTACCCAGAGAGCCTGCAAACTGAACTGTTGATAAAAAAAAAAAACACAAGTTGACATTCAATACAAATCTCCAGTAGTGTGTTTGATCATGGATTTTTATAAGCAGATCATATTGTGCTGTGTCTTACCTGGTCTATAGGTGTGTTCAAGCTTGGCAACCTGGGGAGTGATGAGTTTGGTGGTGTGTTCCTTCTTGCTGCTGTCTCTCTCTCTTTCCTGACGTTTCTCCATCTTTTCATAGTAGTTCTATATATACACACACACACACATACACACACAGTAAGTGCTCAATTCACAACTGTGCAAATTAGATTTTTCTGCACCAAATTAAATACGACTTTTTAAATGTAAATAAGTCATTTATAAGTATATAATATCCAAATATAGATCCAGCTGTATTTAACAATAACTTCAAATAATGTGACCTGGACCCAGGATCATTGAAGTTAAACTGACACTTGTCCATTCTGAGTGGATGAGCGTCATAGCTACTGTAACTATTATTATTCCATCTCAATTATAAGAGCTTAATCATTTTAATTACAAACTGTAAAAATAACCAAGATGTCTCCTCTGAGCAGAAATTTACCACAATGGTTTCAAACAGAATCAACATCAACCTTCACATTTAGGAAGTCAAGTCCAGCATCTGTGACACTTTTTCTATTATCAATCTAGTAATAGACTTCTTGTTAAAGAAATAGGAGGTTGCAAATATGCATATTGTCCACATGGTTTAACAAAACATAGTGGGCTTGGTCCACAGTCACTATTTGCTTCTTTTCTTTCTCTCATATTCTTTTAAATCAGACTTCTTTGGCTCTCGGACTGTTGTCATGTTTAGTTTGAAGACACCCTGGTCTAACTTTTGACTGGTACTGTACATCCCTGTGACTGAGTGACTATGACTGGAGGTGTGCTACACCAATGAAAAAAATCACATTGAAGAGTCAGATCATATCTACTCAACACAGCTAACATTAAAAGATAACTACATCAACAACCAACCTGATAGTAGTAGTCATCCAGGTAAGGGTCAGTACTTTGCAGCTGCATCATCTGGATCTTGGTTACCCATTCCTTCTCTTTCTGAGTCATCAGGTTACTGTAGGGGTCCCTGCTGCGCCGGTCCCCTCCAATCCTGCCACGATCCCTGCAGGGGAGGTAAAGAGACAAAGATCAAGTCAACACAAGTCATCTTAGTGCTCGCTTTTCATACAGAGCAGGTCACACAGTTGTACACAGTTGAATGGAGTGACACAGTTGTGTGTGGCACTGCGGCTCTATTGTTAACACACACACACACACACACACACACACACACACACAGAGCCAGCCTTACCCTCCTCGGCTCTGCATGCGTTGAGTGAGCATGCGGCGGTGCTGGGGGTGGAGATGGGTGGTGTTGTGCCGGATGGGTGGTGTGTGGTTGAGGGGGCCATGAGGGGGCGGCGGGCCCATTCGGTGACCATGCGGAGGTGGGGGCCCCCCGAAGAATGGCCTGAAACCACCACCACCTGGTAGCAAAGGAGGTGCTGGACCGCGGGGGAAACCTGCCACCTGGAGAGAGACAGAGCAGAGGCCAGTGTTAGAAGGATCGATGAGAACCAGTGACGGACTTCAGGGACTCTCTTCCCTGTAAAGTTCTGTGGCTCATAATGTGACTTCAAGGTTTGCACAGTAAAAGACATGAACTCTAAATGTTTTTCCCCCTTTGTTAATGAAGGGAAGTGTTTTCTCCTGTTTCCAGTCTCTCAGTTGAGCTGCGCTGAACATTTCTAATACTAACAGCATCTCTGTGCTGAAAACACAGAAGTAAAACTGGTGTCAGTCTTATCATCTGATAACGGCTAAGACAATAAACAATTACAATTATTTTAGTCTCCTGTATTACGTCACTTCAATCTTTACAGCCTCCAATTATCTTATTCTCAAGGTATTACCTATAATGAATGTTGTACTGTGTATCTAAGAAACAGGCTGTTATCAGAACTGTGTGTGTGTGTGTGTGTTTTACTAACCTGAGAGTTGAGCAGCTGGGCCCGTTGAATCTGAGACAGAACTGGACCAACTCCAGGAGGGAATGGACCACGACACAGTGGAGAGTTCTGAACAAAAACAGCACATAGAAACTTCATATCTCTGGAAAAATGGAAGATTCTTTGTCCCTCCTTGATCAGACTTACTATTTACTACAGAAATAGTTTGCCACGTTGGGAAATAAACTCATTTGGTTTCTTGCTGTGAGATAGAAGAGTGTTCATATCTGTACTGTGAATATGAAGCTACCATCAGCAGCTGTGCGGCCAATTGCTGTAGTCAGTGCGGATTTGTGGGCGTGTGACTACGTGGGCCATTTGTTGCGTCCAGAAGGTGGCGGGAATATACATGAAAGTAGTTTGCCAACAACAAAAGAGACAAAGAAAAAGAAGAAACACTCGTATAAGGTTGTACAGCTCTGGGAAGTCTCTCCTCTTCATTAATAAAGTAATATCAATCAATCAATTTATCATCTTGGGTCCAAAGCAGAATGCTACTCCCGATGAGCCTACTCTGTTGTGATTGGTCAGCATTCTGGAAGCTGCAGCAGGGCAGCACATATCAGTTGTGTCAAGTTGTTGCTGATGCAAACCCAACATTTCCTGCTTTTTTATAGTTTTTATAGGCCTAAATAAAAGGAGACTTTTATGGTAAATGGACTGTACTTGTATAGCGCTTTTCTAGTCTTCTGACCACTCAAAGCGCTTTTTACATTACAAATCACATTCACACACATTCGCACGCTGAATGGGTACAGGGGCTACCATGCAAGGTCCCAACCTGCCCATCAGAGGAAACTGACCATTCACACTCTGATGGCACAGCCATCAGGAGCAATCTGGGGTTAAGTGTCTTGCCCGACACATCCACATGCGGACAGGAAGAGCCGGGAATCGAACCGCCAATCTTCCGATTAGAGGACGACCCGCTCTACCTCCTGAGCCACAGCCACTTTATTGTGAATAATTTACAGGAAGTGAAACATGTTTCTCACTGAAATAGCGGAGCTTCGTTAGCATATTAAACCAATCGAAATAACAACATATAGAGATATTTGGAGCTCTTTGTTCTGCTGATCAGTTATAAATAATGAGGGGAGGAATAGTACAAACAGAAACAGCCACTTATTTTTCTGAGCCGTGTTGTGTAATAGAGTCACGGCTCGGCGCGACTACCCCATAAACAATGGAAAAACACCCTAATGTTAGCTGACTGGAGCAGTGAACTAGCGCACTGTGTGTAGAGCAGATGAGCATTTAAAGAAATCCATCACCAGCTGACATCAGCTCGGGCTGAAAGAAGAAAATGTTCAGAAAAGTCCGAAGCCAGTGTTTTTTGCTCATGGGGATTACCTCTACATACTTCCTCATTATTTGACACATTGGCCATGTTTAATATGAGCATCCGACATTGTAAAATTTTATATATGACTAAAAATAAGGAAAGGGATGATGGGTCCCCTTTAAGGGACATTTGCAGACCAAATGTTGAAGCTGTTCATTGTCCAGTTCAAATGAAGTCAGACACATTGTGTCATACCATTAAACTGTAAGGACCCCCAGGATGTTCCTTGCTTTGATGCGTATATATAAAACTGAAGGAGTGAGGGAGGAGGAGGAGAGGGAAGGTGGAGCAGAGGAAAAACTCACAGCTATATTGAGGAGGGTGTTGGGTGACAGACGCTCAGGGAAAGGAGGAGGGTATCTGTGCTGGACCGGGGCTCTCACATGAACCGGCGTGGGGTGGTGGATCTACACACACATACAGATACAGATGAACACACATAGAGAAGAGGCCGGGGTTAGACAGAGACAATGGTAACTACATGTTATGTAATACCACAGCATGATGCAGCACACTATGAGGGGGCTAAATGAAGAGTTCAACCATATATGCAAGTATAGAAATTAAGTTGTGTGGGAGGGCTGGCTGGGCTGAGTAGCATCCATATCATTTCAAGACTTTAAGTACATCTGCTGTAAATATTGTACATGTAAAGCCCCTAGAGTGTATACTGTAGAATAAGTAGTATTCCAGTTATAACACATAACAATGATAATAGTTATAGTTTATAGTAGGGTTTATCAGGTCTTAAGGAATAATAATAAAAGGAGGGAATGACAGAGGAAAGATATAAGAAAGGAAACGCTGAAGAGAGAACAGTTGTGTGTTGTCCACCTGATGATTCATGGCGTGGCTCATTGGTTGTTTGGGCGGGGTCCCTATAGGCACCGCCCTCACCGGAGGGGAGCCAATCACAGGGGAAGAAGAGCGTGGAGGTGGGACCCTCTCTGACAAATCTCGTCCTTCATCACTCCTGCCCTGAGGTGGTTGTTTGGGGAGGCCCACCTCCTTTATTATAGACATTAGTGGACTATCCTGAAGAGGAAGAAGACAGGAAATAAAAAAAAATACAAATGAACTTAATGTATAAAACATTTCACCACCATTTCCTCTAATTTTGAGATTTTTTTTTTCAGTTAGTGCATCATGTAGTTTAGATAAATTAAAGTAACTTGGGGTGTGGGCTAAAATGATTCATACGTATTAAAAGAGAAATTCTGTTTTTTTTTCGACCTACAGCCTATTACCCCATCATTCTGGGTCAAAGTGACAGTGATGGGGACAGACATTTTTGGAATCGATCCAGTTTTGACTGAAAGTGCTTCAGCTGGCAGCTGTGGAACAGGCTGCAATGTAATTCTAGGGGAATTGTGGGGAATTGGCAGTCTGCATAGGGATCTACAGACTGGTCCAGGTCTGAAAGCTTGACCCCTACACAGTGAGGGGGTCTGGCATGGTTTGGCAGAACACCTATGGGAGATTTTGAATTAACAAGTTAGGCAGCGCTCTCCACAACCATCAGCAAAACACCAAATGAGGGAATACCTTTTTGAAGAATGGTGTTCATCCCTCCAGTGGAGTTCAGAGACTGTAGAATGTTTGCCAAGGTGCACTAAAGCTGCTCTGGCAGTACGAAGTGACCCAACACCTTACTGAGACACTGTTAGTTTTTCCTTTGATTTGTCACTTCATCTGCGCATGCCGGTTTGTTTTCACATATAGGGCTGACCTTATCTGTGGTTAGACTGTAGTAGTGCAATGATGGATTATCCTGTGGACTATTATTTCTCTTTGACTGGCCAAGCCTATTTATTTGAATGGGAGTACGCAAAGAGTGGATGAAACAAATGGAAGCATGAAGGCAGAAAGGCAACAGGACTGTCGGGAAAAGACAGAGTGCAGTAACGGTGACCTCAGAGAAACTGCTGTTGTTCCTACAGTCACTGCTCTTTTGAAGAGTGAGGAGGAAAAACTTTTTCTGCAGAGTCAGCCCTGTTGCTGCCAGATTCGAAAAAAAAAAAAAAAAAAAAATCTTCAAGTGTCCACGGATGAGTAATCCTAGCTGTCTAACTACAAACATATTTACAGTGCTTGTCAACACGGTTGTCCTGGAGACTGTACTGATACTAGAACTGCTCTACTTCTCTCAGACCGATGTTATGAGGTATATGAGGACTGACTTTCACTGCAGTTGGACTGTAAGGAAACTAAAGTGTTAGCTATGATGCTGCTACAAGCGGCTTGTTGCTGTGTTTACTTTTGATGTCAGACATTTATAATAACAATCTGAGCCCGTCAGTGACAAAAACACTTTTGGTAGACTTACTCTGACAGGCACATTTGCCCCTAAGGATTATATTACAGCCCTGTTTGTGGGAAAATAGGGTCCAGGTTAAAATACCAGAATTTCCCTTGAATTCATCAGCATCTTAACAGGATAGGCCACTCAACTACACGGCCGACAAAATATTTGGAAGCTTCCCTCACCTCCATGTGTGTGACCAATCCAGGGGTGACACTCACTGGTCCAAAACCCATACTGTTCTCCCAGATACTGTGAGAGTTCATCTATGGGAGACAAGAAGAGAAATGAAGTTTAGTGACCGTGAAACAGAAATTTTACACAAATGAACTTTAAAATCAATGTCGGAGGCTCAGCCAGTCAGTTACACAAGTGTTAACCCAAATTCAGGACATCATTTCAATCTGAATTCCAACCTTTTCTCTTTTTACTCTCGTTTTGAAGCTAATTCAAAGAGGAGTTTCAGATAAGTACAATGTTCTCCAGTAACAGCCGAGAAGCTGCTGATTAGTAAAACTGTGAAACTATCGACCACACGTGCACAGTTGTGTCTTTTATTATTTTACATTTCCACATCATGAGTAAAACCTGATGTGGCCTGATAGTTGAATTCACCACTGATTGGCCTGAAAAAACAAAACACTTGGTATAACAGAAAGCTTCTTCTCCCACATGTACCATTGCATAATCTGGAATAAAAGAAATAAAACGTGATTGCATTGTAGTTTACAGAACAACACATGGAAACAGCCATTTAAACCACTAACCTGGCCCATAGAAGCGGTTCCTCTGCGCAGCAAGTGTTGCTGTTGTTGGTAGCTGAGCATAGATGAGGGAGGAGGGCCGGGAGGAAGGCCTGGAGCAGAGCACAACACAGCACATCTCAGTAAAACAGGGAAGAGTACGACACACTGTCATATCTGTGTTTGTTCCTCACAAATCATCAACAGCTTCTTCTATGCTGAGAGTGTAGATTATTTGGATGGGTGACAAATTAATAGAAAATCCTAAAGAAATGAGTAAATAAATGCTTTAATACAGGTCATGGGGGATTGGATGACATGAGAATGATGTGAATCATTTACTATGGATGGACATGGAAAGTTTTTATTGCATTCGTTTGTTGATCCTTCACCTGAGGCGGAGGGCCCAGGAGGCAGCTGAGGCTGGGGGTGATGAGGATGCTGGTGTGGTTGAGTGGGTTGTGGGATGGGAGAGGGCTGGGGCAGGACTCTGGGTCTATCCAGGCCCTGCAGAGCAGACAGGCTGGGGTGAGGACCGGGCCTCTCCGCCGCACCGACCCCGGCGATGGCTGGGTCGGCCTCCAGGATCAGTCTGGCCAGGGACTCAGCCAAGTCCCCTCCTCTTCCTCGATCCTCCACATCTGAAACGGCAATTTTACTTTAGATTTTCCCTCAAATGTATTATCGCTGTTCTTAATATCATCACCATCATCATCATTACAGGGAACAGCTAAAGCTACCAGTAATTCTGACCACTTATTCCATCAATTTGAACTTTTTACAAAAAGTAATAATATAAATCAGAGCAGCATTTCTCTAATGACATCACTAACCTGGACGAGGCAGTCCAGAGGAAGATGAGAAGTTGAGTGAAGGGAGAGATGATGGAAGGGGGAGACTTCCGGCAGCAGGAGGGAGATGGGTGGAGGATGAGTCCTCAGCTCCTCCTAAATCTGACTCCCCTCCCATCCCCCCTCCTACCAACCCGAGCCCCCCTCCCAGCCCGTCCCGCTCATCGAGCTCGGCGAGGCGTTTGTGTTCCTCCTGCCAGTCGTCATCTGAAAGAGCAAAGGAGCCAAAAGTGTTGCTTTGTTCTGTGATAATGAGTCATCTATGCTACAATCTTACACTTTTTCTAAAGGACATATGAGGGTTTTTTTTTTTCTTTTGGCTGCTAACTTTGAATAATTGTCTCAATGTTGTTTTCACCACCGCAGTGGCCATGCAGTGTGTTCGTGTAGGTGACCAACAATGATACAAGATACAATCACCTGTTTTACTAATAGTAAACATGACTCACCGATGGCCCCAGCTCCAAAGGTGTCATCGTTGAACTGATCGATTTCATCTTCTTCTTCAATCAGTCCCTCGTCTTCCTCCTCCAAGGTACAGTCTTCATCCAAGGACTGCAAAGACAGCGGGGAAGAGAGACAAGAGCGGGACATTACGATAGATGGCAAGACGAGGAATGGAGTAAGGAGACATGGTACAGGAGTGACCAAAAGAACATGGTTGAGGTTAGGAGGATGATGAAGGGAGGGAAAATAAAAATCAAAGCATTGTGAGGGGAGGGGAGACAAGAGAAAGGGAGAAGAAAGATGAATAGTGACATGAACGAGAATAACTATCAATGCAGATATGTTTCAGACGTATTGAGGGGTTGAGAACAAGATTGTTTTTTTTGTTTCACTTGTTTCCTGTGCTTCCATCTTGATGTTATTGTGCATGACACATGCATCAGTGCATGTCTACTATGTAAAAACAAAGACAATAGGAGGTAGCGCTCAAAAGTGTAGCTAAGCCTCACAAAGAAAGCACTAACACACTGAAATCAAGTCAAGCAAATGATACATTTTCACCTTAAGTCTGCAAAATAGTAGTAATAACTACTAACCAGTAATAAAAGTCCTTTTAGAATTTGAAATATATGTTCAATTCTTTGTCAGATTACTAGAATTCCATCATCATTATAAATATGCCATAATAAAGTACTGTTACCATGATATGAATGAAAGTGGAACCACTGCTGCTTTTATTCTGAAGCGCCCCGCACGTCTTGTGCAGAAAGTGTTGATGTAGTTACTGTGAACTTAAAGCTTCCAGTCAAAAGACGGTTGGACAGCAGTTAAGCGAAAGTTAAACCGTTACTGGTTACTGACCAGTCAACGACGCCGTTAAAAGTGAGGATTTACTCACTGTGAGTGGCGACTGGCGACTTCTGGCCGCTGCTGAGAACAAGCACTGAGACTCAGGGAAGACATGGGAGCAGCTGCTCTCTATCAGCTACGTGTGTTTACAGCAGAGAGCAGGAGGGAGGACAGACATCTCACTACGTTACTCTGTGCTATGACTCTGCATTTTACAAATTAAGAGTTTTTTTATTTGATGGATGTGAGCACTGATACGCGAAAATGAAATAAATACTATAAAAAAAAAAAAAAGCAAATGATGGTGGGCAAGTTATTTAATGGGTGTACAGTGTTTCCCTTATAACTGTACAGGCCTGGCAGGATGTCAAGCCAAAGAGAACCCCCGCCAGGCCAAGAAAATCTTGTTTTAACGCCAAAAATAACACCAAATGTTAATTGAATCGAAAATCAATAGCGTTAGGGAACCTCTGTACAGCGTTATTTTGAAATGTGAGTCAACCTTTGTATCGTTTAGGGGAAATATGAAACTTGGTAGCGTAAATGTTTTAAGGAATAGGGCAGTGTGTAATGTGTATGTGGAGCGAGTGTGTGGTTGGATAGAGAGAGCAGCAGAAAAGTAACGGTAAATGCGAGCAGAGTGGAGGAAAAGTTTCTCAGTAAGTTGTCAGTCTGGCAGTAAATGTACAGTAGAGGCTACAGTGTGTCAGGTCATAAATGCTGCTGCAACTCAAGATCAAGAAAAACACTGTTGTTTTCACAACTTTTGGATAACTGAAGGTTAGCCCCAAAGTTAGTGACAACGGGTTAACCTAACCTGACCATATTCTCCTTCTTGTGTCACTCTCAGCCGCTCCTTTACAGAGAACAAAGAAATGTCTGGCTGCTGAGCGTCTCTCCTGTCCACCAGCCTCCCCCCTCCCCCGCTATATGAAATTTTGTAGAAATTCTCAAAAATGATAAAAATAACTATGTTTATCTGTATACGACCGCTGCATAAAACTGTCAGAAGACTTTATGAATGATGCCTCTCGTCTCTGCCGTGCAATTCATGATGTCACATAGTGCAGGGGTCATCCTCTGAACCAAAGGCCTGATAGTTTATTAACTTTCCACTTCAGTAAATCTGCTGATTTAAAGCAAGTCATACAGAGGGTCAAGTTTATAAAGAAACTATTGGGTTACTGCATTACCCCACTTAGCAGTCATATTTGTCATATTGCCTCAGTGTTTCTTAAAATATAAAATGGCCCTGGGCTCAGTGCATCACACACTTGATTTCACTGCCTTATACTAGAAGTGTATGGAGTGGACAACTTGGTTTAACTTGGAAAATGAACTATCAATCTGCTGCTGGTAATGTTATATGAACCATAGTAATGAATGAGTGAGACGATGGTTCAATTTTAGACCCAACTGGCGGCGTTGTGAGAACTCTTAAGTTAATGTAAAAATTTCTTTCCAAAAATATCTAACCTAACTTGGCTCAGCTAATATGATGAAATTACAAGTAGCACAAGGCTGATCGACTGAGGTCAAAGTGTGCTAAGTTAGCTGTAGAAAGTGAGCGTTAAGTTGAGTGAGAAATCAGTTTGACTTCGTTATAGTTTTAGCAAATCTTTATGCTACTAGGCAATTATCTTATATTATGACATTATCATATTAGTTAGCCGAGTAAGCAATGACCGAGCGTGGTTTCTATCGTGGAAAAACGTAACTGCATACCAGATAAACTAGATATAACGTCAGGTGTACCAATTAGGAGCTCGCTTTTAAACTACCAAATTTAAATAATGAATAAAAGGAATTGATACTACTGAGGACTTCTTCTCTGTAGGTAGAAAGACAACCCGTTAGCCACAATGCTACATGCTGACGTTACATTACGCAGTTCCCACGTCGATGGAAAAATGCTGCTCTAAAACTAACAAATAACATACTGTCTGGACACCTCTTATAGCTAGCATACACGGACCTTTCATAACTGCAGTTAATTTATGAAACAATAGGCTCATCCTAGCCAACAGGGGAAGGGACCGCTCAACTACCCTCCGGCTCATGACACCAGGAAAGCGGGCGGCTTCACAGGCCGCCAGCCACATTGGATTTGGCAGACGCATAAACATTAGACAACGGTCACCATAAAAATGACAAACAGTCTGGAATTGCTACCAGCTCCAAGCAAAACGTCTGAAATTGTCTTCAGGAAAGTGGCGTATTGGTTTTTTGGGGCATAATACTCACCTGAAATCGAAACATCTATCTTTCTGGAGAAGAAACGCATCGGGAGCGAGGCGGCGCGCAAATGACGCAGTAGCGACGTTCACTTGAACGTGCGTTACGGAGCGACGTGAACGAGCACGCATTTGGGAATAAACGGGGGCGGCTCTGCTGTTTTCGTCTTAAATCGAAATCGAGTGCTTGTGTTTACATATATCTCTCTTTCCTCTCTATTGATAACGACGAAGAGTAGCTATGGAATACCATTAACAGAGACTACAACACAAACGGTAAAAAAGTAGATAACTTCTAATTCTTTATTTTTATACTAATTAATAGCAGTTGTTGGTGTCACAGTTTTTTTATTATAGCCTATTCATAACTGTAACTATAACAACTTCCTTGAACTCGTGGTTTTATGATGGTCATAGTTTAGCCATTTTGAAGATGATTAATCAGCAAGCTGGTACATGCTTGCACAATTTAATATTATTCCAATTCAAGAAAATATGTTGAGGTAAGGAGAAATTTACTCTCCCCACGTGACTTCCCTTAAACTTATCATAATAACTGCATAACATGTATGTGGGTGTGGGTGGTTTTGTACATACAAATGGGTTTTTTTCTTAAAAGGTGTTTCACTGTGTCATTGACAGTGTGTAATGTGCAGTGTGTAAGCCCTTTACTTGTCTGCTTGTATGTGCGTATGTTCTTCAATCTGCTTTAGCCCCACCATGGTACAATGGCAGATCAGCACTCTAGAGCACCTGATGAATTCAGGTTTTGGCCGTCCCTTTCCACGACACGGCCTTCAGCTCCTGTTTTGGTTTTCCAACCATTGTGTGACCTGTGAACTCAATAACTTTGTGCTGGTCATGAAGGTAAGATTTCTAGATTTTTAGGTAGATAACACTACATTTGACAGCAAATGTATCCAGTACTGGAAAATGGACTTTAATTGTTTACCTTGTTAAAAGGATGGGTTCACTATTTTTTTTTTTAAGTCTGTCTTAAAACAACAGTCAGGGGCCCATATGAACAGTGAACATTGCCTCCATCCACCAAGTGAAATGAGCTGCACTTCCTGGTCATCAGTCTTAAACAACCCAGAGTAAAATGTTATATTCAGCTGAAGCAGGATGTCTGCAAGAGAAGAAGAATATAGGAGAATGCTGGAATACACAAGCTTCTCTCTGCTGAAAATCTTCCAGCTTCTAGTGGTTTACAACAGGAGCACTGATACAGTATGAAGTCTGCTAAAACAGATAAATGATCAGACAGAATTGAACAAATCAGTCTTTGATTTTGTAATAAAAACTGCTGCAGAGACTTAAAGCACAGGTTCACAATTTTTCAAGTGTGTCTTAAAACAACAGTCAGGTGTTCATATGAGCAGTGAAAGAGGTTTTTCCTCACTGTAATCATTCCTCCTGTTCGTACTGGATATTAAAAGATCTCCTTCTAATGTGCTTTCAATGTAAGTGATGGAGGTTAAAATCCACAGTGTGTCCACACAGTCATTTTGTGCAAAAATGCATTTAAAAGTTGACATGAAGCTTATATGAGTTTGTTTCAGATGAATTGATTATTCCCCTCCTCACTTCCATTGCAAGTGCATAATGAAGGGATCTCTTATTGGTCAGTCTAAACCAAAGGAATGATTACAGCAGGAAAAATGTGTCAATGTTCATTTGGGAACTGACTATTGTTTGACTTTAAAAATTGTCAATCTGTCCTTTAATGCTTGTTCAGTAACCAGCGCATTACTAATTTTCCTATTTCTCTCTTTGACACTCATTTTGACACTGTTTTGCCAAGGTCAACATATTGGTAACCACATCAGACACCCATGGTATTGATGGGGATTATCTGCAGCCTATATTTGACCCCATATGAGGTCACAGCACACTGACCGGTTGACATTGTTATAATGTACAGTATTTCAAGATGTCACTACAGTAAAATTGACTCAAAGTAAATGTGTATAATAAATAAGTAAGAACAGTTAAGATGTGAAGTGACCAAATTCTGTGGCCACAGCTGGTGTCAGATTGTCAACCAGAGAGAGGGTTCTTCGGCTTCCACCTGTTTGGTAATAATGAGGGGCTTCTGCCTGTACTGAGCAGGTCCAGGAGGGGCACGAGGAGGAGAGAGGTTTGTGGTACATTTTCTTATAGCACATGATTCACATTATTTTCATACTCATCAAACCATTCAGTGACCCCCAATGTCCCAATTCACATGACATTGTTATTCTGGAAGAGACCACTCCCATCAGGATAGAAATGTTTCATCATAGGATAAAGATGATCACTCACAACAACTTTGTATTGATTCACAGTCATGAACAGCCTAGCTCCCTCCTATGTTGTTTCCCCATCATACCTAGAGTAAATACTAAATCAGCTCATGGTGCCTTCAGTCATTATGGTCCTACTCTTTAGAATTCTCTGCCACATGAACTCAGGTCTGTTACAGTGTCTTCCTTCAAAAGCAGACTAAAAGCATATCTCAAGCCTTTAGAAACAGTATGGTTATTTCTTTTACCAATGATTTTTACGCTGTCTTATATGTTATTGTTTTTTTTTAAATATATGTAACATCTTCTTATTTTATGTTTTGGATATTTGGTATATTTTTATGTCTTATGTTATATATATATATATGAAACATTAATGTCATATATTCATTATGTATGATCTTTCCTTGAGTTTATGCTCGCTGTATGAAATGTGCTATATAAATAAATTTGACTTGACTTGACATCAAGCTCGTAATACTTATGTGCTGATACTCAAGTAGGATTTTTCATGCAGGACTTTTACTCGTAATGTGGTATTTTGACACCACTGCCTCATTCACATACATTAAGTTCTCTTTCTCTCTCTCCAGGTGGCGTACTATGAAGTTGGCAATCTGAATACAGAAACCTACCCAGCTTCTGCAGACCTCCCGACATATGTGAGGGAAAATTATGGGTTCGATGGTAACTATGTCAATTACAATATAGACCGCATCATCATCAGTTACCAGGTGAGAACCAGGGTGGTAGAGACGGTATACATCACAGAGCATGACGCAGCTGTCTTTGGGAGGTTCCGTCTTGACAGGACTTATGAAGTCAGCTGTGAACTTATCCAAGCTCTGCAGAACCCACAACTAGATCTCACCACCTTTCTCACCCAGATGGGCTACTATAGAGATTTAGAGGTGGTTCAGGCTAACGATATAGAGACACACTACCCAGGGCCTTCTGCTCAGCCATTGTATGAAATAGTGCGGACCAACAGTGGATCGACAACAACGCAGTCCATAATATTCTTCCCAGAGGCCCTCAACCGGCAGATAAACATCAACATAGAACCGTTCAGCTATGACCAGCAAGGGTACTACAATGTCAACGTAACCCAACAGAACAGCGGGCTCACGGTCGATGTGCAACCTAAATACAGGAGGCCGAAAGCCAAGAGGAGACAACGAGCTGTTGTGTGGCCAAGTAATTGGAATTATGAGTGGGAGCAGTATTATAGAGGTAAAGGTGCAGCCAGCTTTTGTTCCTTTATTTGTCTCACAGTTCTTTGTATTTCTGTCATGGGATCATTTACACATAAACAGACTTCACAACAATATAGAATATTGAATCCCTAAAAGTGGATATCAAATTATATAATTGCAGCATCTGTGATTGGCTAGCTATAGTGAATATGGCGCCAGTTCAACCAAATTACAAAAATCTTTTTTTCACTAACTTCTAGTATCTAGTCATGTAGATACTGTAGTTTTGGTTCTATTTTCTATTTTCACCACATCACAATAAATATTAATAGAATGTTGGTTTGTGATGCTTACAGAGTCAAGACATTACATTTTAAAAAGGCAAAAAACAATGTGTTCTTCCATAAAAAATGACCCTGCTAACTGTGGACAATCTATAGAACACACTATCAGGGGAACTACTTCATGCAGAAGAAAAAATAGTCCCTATTGACACTGATGATGTTGTGTTCTGTGGATTAATTAGTAACAAAAGATTTGTGTTGGAAAAGGAGGATTGGTGTTGATTTTTTTTTATAATGCTTTAAGCACCACAACCAAAGTTCCATCCTATTGGGGTAGAGGAAGAAATCTCAGAGGTGAATGAATAATCTCAGAAATCAGAAACATAAAACTCAAAATGTGTGCATTCTTTATCTAAGTAGACTAGTTTACACTAGAGATGGGAGAAAAAACGAGGAAAAAATGTGATTTTTGGATTTTTATACATTGGGTGAACCTTCCCTTTAACAGTACATAGTTGAACAAAGCATAATTAATATAATTAGTGACACACATATCCACTGCTGCCTTTACACAGAGGCATTTGTCATGATAATCTCAATACATTTGAATGAATCTATTCCTATGATACATTCAGTGATATTGGTGATGGACTGAATCATGCAACTCCTTGCAAGCACCCACTGAGGTGCCTTCAAGGTTTTGCTTGGGACCTAGTAATCATCAGTGATCAAATGGCTCCATCCACCTTTCATCCACATTTGAACACAACAGTTTAGTGCTTATGACCTGACAAGTTGACCAATTCAGTGTTTGATTGAGTAATACAGGATATAATGACTGGCCAGATTTCATGCTGCTTGCTGCTTCTTGGATTTCTGTCTCTAGGTTTTGCCGTGGAATCTAAGAAAAGGGGAAGAGGTGATGGTGGCGGCGGCGGCGGCATCGGCTTCCTCAATATTCTCCTCGGTGTTGGAGCGCTCTACTTGGCAGCCAAATGTTTCAGCTGGCTGAGGAGCTGCTGGGAGACAGACCTGAACGAACACGTTCTCAAGATGATACCATGGAGGACTCCAAGTTATCGACATACACATGTCATGCTGGATTATGTGTACTAGATTTTTAGGGTTTAGACTTTTGTAACAATATATATTGAAATCCTAATATTCTGTACAGTTATTACTAAATATGTATGATAAGTTATTTTTAATGCACAGGAGATGATCTGGATTAATTAAAGTCCTGCTAAGTGGTGAAGTCTCAAAGTGTTAGACATCGTACTGGACTTTTTCAAACTATTTTCCATACTGGAAAAAAATTACATTGTAACGTTAATTGTCACGGTCTTGTAAAGATCTTAAGCCTCATTGAACATGAAAGAAGTGAAACAAAACTGTGTAGACTGTGATAATGGATTGTGTTCACAAAACTGACTGATAGGAATTCGAAATTCCTTTTAGTCCATTTTTAAACCTAAAGATGTCATGATTGTCAGATGACTGATGTATGATTGATTACATTGTTATAAAGTGATGATGATGAAAATAATGTTATTGAGGCTGATTGTCTTGTATAATGTGTATGTGACAAATAAAAAAAAAAAACTATCCATAGCTTGCCTTATCACCTTGAGAACATTTCTTTGACATGTTGATGGGACATCTGCTTTGTATCTGTTTTAAAGGGCTGTAACAACACATTATGTAATAACACTGCATTATGTAAAACTCAACAAAATGTAATAAATGTTCACATCATTATGTAATAATACCTGCATTTTGAGTGGTTCATGGGAATTTTAACATCAGCATGGTTCCATTGGTGAGAATACGAGGAGACCACTGTTGTTCCTGTTCAGGTTTCATTGCCACAGTGCACACTTATTGAGCAGTTAAAGGGGAGACTTGTTGTGGTTATGGTTTATATGTAAGTGACAAATAAAAATGAGTCATACAAATACAATAATTAATTCAACATAAATACTTACCTACAATTCAATGACTATTAGTACTCAAGAATTCTACATAATAGGTTTTAGGGATTCACATAATTGCAGCTCCAGCTAATAGATTGTACACTGGCCACTTACAACAATCAGCCTGTACTATCAAATCAAAGTGACCAAAACAATATTTTGGTCACTGCAGACAGCTGGAGTCTCAAGGAGAAGATATTTTAATCTCTGTTTAAGAATTACAGTGTGACCTCAAAGCCAAGCTTGACCCAATGTAACCCAATTTGTAACCTCTGAAGATGGAAAATTCCATAACAATACATACATGCTTACATGTATCTATCCACATTCAAACATGAACCCACAGACCATTTAACTGCAGCAATTTAAAGGCAGAATGACTCACATCAATTACACATGGCCACTGGTAATGTGACATAGATGCAGAGGATCTTCAACATGTGTTCAGTCTTGCTGCCAAACAGAACAACAGAAGGGAGGAGGACATTATAGACTAGAAGGCAATCAGCTGACAGTGAGTTCAGGTGAGAATGAGTGGGTCCATGTCAAGGAAGTGGATGAGGGCTGATGACTAGTATGGCTCTTTTCAATGACTGAATGTCCATCTGTACTTGTTATATTTTTAACAATTAAACTAAATTAAACTTCTGAATATTAAATTAGACTGGTGTTATAGTTGAATCTGATCTTAGTCTAAACAGCTACACTGGCTTCTTGCCAGCCACTAAAATAAATATAAGGCAATGTTGCTTGTACATAGATCAATGCATGGAGAGGGACCAAATACATTGTTTAAGGAGTACACTCCTGCCAGGCCTCTCAGGTCAAATGGGAGTGGGCTGCTGGTAGTGCCCAGTGCCAGGCCTCAACCTGGTGAAGCAACATTTAGTCACTATGTTGTGCACTGCTGTTGATCTTATAAAAGTAGCCTAATCCTCAAAACTTTTGAATCAGGATTCAAAACCATAATGCTGATGGATGCTTTTAGATAAATTGAGTTATTTTGAGTTCTTTAAAAATGGTAAATTTAGTTTAAATCTTGTTTATATCTACACCACAATTTATTTATTCATTATTGTTATAAGTCTTTTAATCTAAATCTTATTCTGTATAAACTTTGCTTAATCCTGTCAGTATAACACTCAGTGTCCTGCAGTTTCTATGTCTCTATGGACCCTCAAGTTCAGTTTCTATTAAGCTAAGGAATACAGTGACACATGCACTAATCTACTGAACTAATAGTAGCTTTTTAAAATCAATTTTCAGTCAGTATGATTCATGCTAGAAAGCATAAAATAAACATTGTAGTTATAATGTTCTGACTCTTATGAATGAAGACATCCATTTTGGTAGGTTATTGCATAATGCACCATATTATTACATTTTCTTCAAAAAAGTGCAACTCTTCATATTACGTAATAACCACTGCAATGTGTAATCATTTAATACAAAATGCAATGCAGGTGTTATTGTATAATCAAGTGAAAATGTTTCACATTTTGTTGTTATTACATAGTGAGTTGTTACAAGGTCAACACAGAGGAGGGCGCTGTTGTAGAGCTAAAGACTCCAGAGGTTGTGGCAACGCTGAGTGAGACGCTAATTCTAAGTTTAACTAAGTCTTCCTCTTGTGAAGAGGTTACAGGATGCAGCATGGTGTGTGAGAAAACACAGTGATAGATGTAAGTTCCTACAATACTTGATAATAACCCAGAGCTAAAGTGTGACACAGATGGTCTCAAGTGTTTACTAAAAATGTACCACCTTGTAATACCACACCCTCTACAAAAGGTTTCTATGCTGTGACCAAATGTTAATAGCTTTTTAAAAAATCATTACTGACAGACGTTACATTACAAATCAGTTATTAGATGTTAATAAGAACAACTTTTGGGTTGCCAGGTTAAAATATTACCAATTCATTAATTAATACACAAAGCTTTTTCACTTTCTAATAAGCCATCATGTGTGTAGTTAATGCTATAACACATAATTATTCCACATTCAAATGTCGAAAACAAACACCTAGACCTATGTTCTATATGTTGTTGAGTTGTGTTCTTACATTATCCCAAATGTTTCCAACAATTTTCAAAACAGAGAAATCTGTCATTTTAATCAAAGTAACGGACCGTTTCATTTGGTGGCCTGTCAATGGCGTCATACCTCCTCTACCAAAGAGTATAGTGCATAAGATACATGCGTCGGCGCCGTGTTTGTCCGCTACAATGGCGTCTACGAAAGAGTAACTTACACACATACAAGATAATACATGGGCTTTGTTTTTGTTCCACACAAACTGCATGAATTGACTTTTGTTCAGTTTGAAGCCACATTTTCATGATAAATTTAGCTGTTTTTTAACTTGATCTTTTAGCCACAAGAAGGATTTTAGTCATTGGACGTCTGGATCTTAAGTTATCAGAGAAATAAACTGAGCAAACGTTAGCAGCAGCTCGGCTAACAGCCCCTCCAGGAAGTCCGCTGCTCGCCGATTTTTTAGGTGAAACAGATTTAAGTAGTATTTTTAACAATTTTAATCTGCCTGTACATTTGTTTTTGGAGAAGAGGAGACCTGTGCTGATAATTCGGCTTCCTGGGAGAAGCTGGACGAATGTCTGGATGTTAAGTTAGGTATCAAATCATACAACTTTAAAAACACTAGCAACTAGGGATGAACGATATTGGATTATGCATAGATTGTGCTAAGTATGATCAAGAAAGACAATAATGAAGCTCATCATTAAAACTTTAATGAACTGCAGCAGTAGAGTATTAGACAGTATTAATGTGTAGGATTTAATCTCTGGTCCTCACTTCAGAGCAGAAGATGGCAGTAATGCACCTTAAATGCTGGTTGCTGACCGCCGTTATAAACCAAAAAGAAGTTTTTTTCCAAACAGAGTGGTACATCCTGTCAGCCGTAGTGTGTCCTACCTGTGCAACCAAACTCAGCAGCTCCTCCACGGACTGTTTCACCCTGATGGCTCCGGTGCTTCCTCTGCAGGAGCACTGAGCCCCGGTTTGTTATTCGGAAGAAGCAGCAGGTCTGACAGGCAGCAGAGTGAAGTGGACCCCGCAGAGGAAGTACGGGGACCGACAGGGAGAAACAGTCCGTCAAGGGAAGCACAGCCAGTCGACGGAGGAGATATCGGCTGCTCATAATGGCAGAAAATGTTAATTTCATCCGATTCATTTTAGAGCTATTATTGGCCGATACTGATGTCATGCCGATAATCCCTACTAGCAACCTAACAATATACGTATGTCACAACAGGCAGGCTAAACCCTGGACAGATCAGCTGTCTGTCACACAGTTATACATATACAACAGATAGACAAGCTTTATGGGCTATTTTGAGTTTCCAGTTAGCTCATATGTTAACATGTTCCTGTATTATAACACATTTGTATGGTTATGATTTTGTCTTTGGGTCAACCTTGCACTGTGCCATTGCAATAACACTGAATTGGCTCTTTATTTACTGTATGCTTCTGGTAGCAATGTACACTGTCACCGTGTTGATGAAAATTGTGAACCAATATTTTATTCTATTATTTTACTTTTTGGCAAAGATCATTCAAAAAATAAAGTAAAATATGTTATTAGACAGTTACTAACATTGAGCAGATTATAAGGAACAGAAACCTTTACCTCTCTCTCTCGGTGCCTTCTATACCCACCGTTGACTTCATCAGACATTCACCTGTAAACGCTCCATCCATCTGACAACACCAACAACTCTGTAAGCAGACAGAAGGAGCAGCTCTGATGGAGCAAAAAGAAGAGATATATGTCAACAAAGAGGAGCTGCGTGACACCGGCTGCTCTAAACACCAAGAACCAGAGGAAACTGTTAGTCCTGTATATTTACCATATAGTATACTGGAACATGAACTTTGATATGGCTTCTGAAAAGCAGTCATGAAAACACTGGTGGTAGAAATCTGAACCAAGAATAAGTTAACATAAACACTGTCCAGAACCTGTGTGTCATTAAATGTATATATTTAATACAGTTTTAAGTTCTATACAGACAGGGTGACAAATGAAAGGAAAAACTGGTCCAGGTCTGAATGCTTGACTCCTACAGTGAGGGAGTCTGATGGATCTGTTATGCTCAGTCTTGGCATTGATTCTACGTTCTCTGAACTCTTCTAGAGGGATAAACACCATTCTTCAAAAAGATATTCCCTCATTTGGTGTTGTGATGATGGTGGTGGAGAGCGCTGTCTAACACATCGGTTCAAAATCTCCCATAGGTGTTCAGTCGGGTTGAGATCTGGTGACTGTGAAGGCCATAGTGTTCTGGTCGTCGCCACCTCCCGCCAGCAGGAGGTGCTATTGTGTTTTTGTGTTGCGTTACATGTTGAAAAGTAGAAGAGTTAGGGGTCAGATAGCTAACTAAGCTATGCTGCATGAGAGAGACATGTGCCTGAATCTTCATCCATCCATCTCTGTTGTGTAGAAAAAGCATTATCTGTGAGTATTGTGTTTGCATTTTATGTCTTTGAGTGATATTATCACAGTTTAAGTTCAGAAGTGTTTGTTACAGTAGATTGTTTTTACATTAATGACATCTGTGTCTATTTTTCATGATAACTAGGTAGCTATTTGTTGTGAACATTTCACATGTTTAAAGAGGTAAATATACAGTACCTGTAATAACTGTTATGCTGGGAAGGAGTATATGCACCAGTATGGGGTGTCGATCAAGACACGGAGGCTAATCTTCATTTAAAGATGTTTACTTTCTCTTCAGGTAACGGGTACAAGGCTGGGAGGTACACATAAGGATGTGCCTGTAGGTGTGTGTGGTCTAAACAGAAATATACAATCACAAAGAATGAATCTCTAATTGACAATATCACTGTACACTTAAATGAGTAATAAGTACAACAGCCATACATATCTTTATCAAACTAAAAGGGGACTCTCCATCAATATAATGAACTCTACTACCAATGAAAGGCAATAAACTAATAATAATAATAAACAATGGGTAATATTCTGAACAGTTGATTACTTACATTCTTTCACCTACGCACACATCAGAATAGACTGAAAATCCCATTTTCCAACATCCTTGACTACTGAAGAGCAGGTACACTGAATATCACGAAACGGTAACTTCGAACAGTCAGGGAGGGGCATATCTGGGCATGCCTGGGCGAGCCTTAACAAGCATCCGGTCTGTTAACCCTTTGATTACCAGAGCCTTTTCTACAGTACCTATTTAATTTATATGCATTTTGGTTTACATTACTACACATTTGTGAATGTGTGTGCTGATGTCTGTTGATATTACAACTCAACTACAGTTATTTGTGTTTATTATTTTCTTTTCAGTTTCACTCTGTTGTCAATTGAGGGTAACGCCAATAAAGCGTGCAATACACCCATCGAGTTGTCAAAGAGTTTATCTGCCAGTGAGAGCAGAACAGTGAAAAGATAATAACTCTATGGCAACAGAACAGCATAGGGATGCAACTACCAGCCAGACTCAGAACCTGAACATGTCTCAGCTGAGAGAGGATGATGTCAGGTCAGTCCGCACTCACACATCAAGAGCATCAAAGGACTCACGCAAATCATCAGCCAGCATTGCTGCAGTTAATGCACAGGCCAAGGCAGAAGCAGCGAAGGCAAGGGCTGCGTTCGCCCGAAAAGAAATAGAAGTGAGAGTAAAAAAAGCCGAACTTAAGGTTGAAGAAACACGTCTGGAGGCTACTTTAGATGCACTTCACCAAGAATGTGATGCAGAAGCAGCCCTCGCTGAAGCGAATGTTTACGAGGCTGCAGCATCTGAATTAGAGGAAATAAGCATAGGAGAGGGCCCGTCTCAGACATGCAATTCAGAACGCGTCAGTGATTATGTGAAAGACCAAAATTATAGAAAGTTCGAATTAACTCCAAAGGCAGATACAAAGCCTCCTGATGGACAAACAACACCCTCATATTTCCTGCCCGAGCTGGAGTTGGACACATCTGATCGAAGTAATGCAACATACATCCCTCTGCCTCAGAGCCATGGGAACCATGACCCCCCACAGCTAACCCCAGCTGTCAAAGTACGTGAACCACCACCACCACTGTGTATTAAACCTCAGACTGTCTCGCAAGAGAGCTCAAACATATCTGATCTCACCAAATTTCTAGCCAGACGTGAGTTACTCTCTGGAGGACTTACAAAGTTCAGTGACAAGCCCGGCGATTATTGGGCATGGAAGTCCTCCTTCGAAAACACCACTAATGGGTTAGATCTAACAGCGAGTGAGAAGCTGGACTTATTAGCTAAGTGGTTAGGAGAGGAATCTTCACAACATGCAAAACGCCTCCGAGAAGCACACATCAACAATCCATCTTTTGGACTCGCCAAGGTGTGGGACAGGCTGCAGGAGTGTTATGGCTCACCTGAAGCCTTGGAAAAGGCTCTATTTGATAAGCTGGAACGTTTTCCCAAAATCACAAATAAGGACCCCCATCTGCTACGTGACTTAGGGGACCTCCTGTTGGAAATAGACTCTGCCAAGAGCGAAGGATACATACCAGGACTATCATACCTCGACACTGCACGCGGAATCCATCCTATAGTCGAGAAACTTCTGTTTGCATTGCAGGAAAAGTGGATGACATATGGAACAAGGTACAAACAGGAGCATGTTGTATCATTTCCTCCCTTCTTTGTGTTTGCTGCCTTTATCAGGAATGAAGCCAGCATGCGAAATGACCCCAGCTTTCGGTCTCCAGCTCCACAAACCTCCAAGGCAGACAACTATCTTCAAAGGCGTGACAGAACAAGAGCACCTGTCTCTGTCAATAAGACAGAAGTGGCGTATTGTGGGTCGAAGCAAGGCGCAGAGAAGAAAATTGAGGACCCAGACAAAGAGTGTCCCATCCACAAAAAACCTCATGCTCTCAGAAAATGTAGGGCGTTTAGAGAGAAGTCCTTGGAAGAACGCAAGGTCTTCCTGAAGCAGAATCAGATATGTTTCCGATGCTGTGCGTCCTCTAGTCATCAGGCTAAGAGCTGCAAGGCAGAAACCCACTGTGCAGAATGTGGAAGTGACTCACACATCACAGCTCTCCATTCTGGTCCTGCACCATGGAAAATACGTGCTGTTGCAGAACCCACCACTGCGTATGGTGGGGAGGAGGAGCCATCTTCACCCACTGCTACCTCCATGCGCACGCAAGTGTGTGGAGATAAATCTCAAGGACGCTCCTGTGCTAAAATCTGCCTTGTTGATATCTATCCCAAAGGTCATCATGAGAAGAAACTGAGGACTTATGCAGTTATTGATGATCAAAGCAATAAGTCTTTGGCCCGATCTTCCTTCTTTGACATCTTTGGCATCACCAAAGGTTCTTCTCCATACATTCTTAAGACTTGTGCTGGGGTTTCAGAGGTAACTGGAAGAAGAGCAAATCACTTTGTCGTGGAATCACCTGATGGCCAGTTCAGTCTGCCTTTGTCCACGCTCATTGAATGTGACATGCTTCCCGACAACCGAAATGAAATCCCAACGCCTGAGTCAGCTCTTCATCACCCTCACCTCAGAGAGATTGCCACTGAGATTCCAGCACTTGATCCCCATGCTGACATTCTCCTGCTGATTGGGAGAGATGTCATTCAGGCTCACAAGTCACTCGAACAGCGGAACGGGCCTCCAAATGCTCCGTTTGCACAGAAGCTGCCTCTTGGGTGGGTCATTGTGGGCGACATATGTCTCGACAGAGCACACAAACCGAGTTGTGTAAATGTGTTCAAGACAAACATCTTGGACAATGGCAGACCAAGCTACCTCGTCCCATGCCAAAGCAGCATTCAAGTAAAGGAAAACTTCGGCTCTCACAGAAATCACAAGTCTAACCACCCCATATTCAGACAAGGAATCAGACTAGAAGAGGTTAACTTAGTTGGAGAAACAGTCTTTGAACACACAAGTGCAGATGAGAGACCTACCTATTCTATAGAGGAACAAGCTTTCCTAAAGATAATGGACGAGGAAGTCTACCGGGAAGACACAAACAGTTGGGTGGCTCCGTTGCCATTCCGCTCACCAAGATCTCGCCTTCCCAACAACAAACGGCAAGCCAGCCAACGCCTTGCCTCAGTTCATCGCACTCTGGAGAAACGACCTGTGATGAAAAAACAGTTCATGGATTTCATGCAAAACATACTCGACAATGGACACGCAGAATTAGCACCTCCACTGAAAGAACAAGAAGAGCGTTGGTATCTCCCCTTCTTTGGGGTTTATCACCCTCACAAGCCGGACCAAATAAGGGTCGTCTTTGACTCTAGCGCACGTCACGAAGGAGTGTCGCTGAACGACGTCCTCCTTACGGGTCCTAACTTGAACAACACTCTGATTGGTGTGCTCATGCGGTTCCGCAAAGATCAAGTGGCTGTCACTGCCGACATAAAACAAATGTTCCATTGCTTCTTAGTACGGGAGATCATAGGAACTTCTTGCGCTTCCTTTGGCACAGAAACAACAACATGAAGGAGCCCATAGTGGAGTACCGCATGAAAGTGCATGTGTTTGGGAACAGCCCGTCACCAGCTGTTGCCATCTATGGGCTCAGGAGGGCATCTGTCGATAGTGAAGATGACGATAACAGAACAAGGAACTTTGTGGAAAAACATTTCTATGTTGACGATGGCCTCATCTCATTCCCATCTCACGATGAGGCCATTGCTGATCTAAAGAAGGCCCAAGAAGTTCTGGCCACATCAAATCTGACATTACACAAGTTTGCCTCCAACAGCATAAGCGTGATGAAGGCATTTCCCAAAGAGGATCTGGCAAAGGGTCTAAAGGACCTTGACCTGGGAACAGATTTTCCACCAATGCAACGGAGCCTGGGTATAAGCTGGGACGTTGCCACGGATGAATTCACCTTTCAAGTGTCTGCCACAGAGAAGCCCTACACTCGCAGGGGGGTGTTGTCCACCGTAAATAGCCTGTATGACCCACTCGGCTTTGCAGCTCCAATTGTTACACGAGGAAGGGCCTTGTTGAGAGAGTTTACCACACAAGCTTGTGAGTGGGATGACCCCCTTCCCGAACCAAAGCTTAAAGAATGGCATGAGTGGGAGAGCTCTCTTAAAGACCTTGAAAGTGTCAGAATCCCGAGGATATACACTTCCCTTTCTCTAAGTGGCTCCACAAACCGGGAGCTATGTATTTTCTGCGACGCCTCCACTCAAGCCATTGCAGCTGTGGCCTACATTAAAGTCACAGGTGCAGAAGACAAGAGCGAACTTGGATTTGTGTTTGGAAAGGCCAAGCTCGCACCACAACCAGAGGTGACGATTCCCAGGCTCGAACTTTGCTCAGCGGTTCTGGCTGTGGAAATCGCAGACGTGCTCATGGATGAAATGCACGTTCAGTTCCATGCAGTGAGATTCTGGAACTACGTTCCCACAGACATGAACCCAGCTGACTTGGCCACAAGGTCAATCCTGCAAACGCCTTGATGACAAGCATGTGGCTGAAAGGGCCAGACTTCCTGTTGAAGCCAGAGAAAGATAAGGCTGAGGCAAAATCATCTTTCAATCTGGTTGATCCTGACACCGACCCTGAGGTCCAGCCTTTGGTATCGACTTGTGCCACTCAGGTGGTAGAGTCTCCTTTGGATCCGAGACGCTTTGAATCTTTCTCCACCTGGAGATCACTTGTAAGAGCTATGTCGAGACTGATTCACATAGCTAGGACCTTCAAGCGAGAGAACAGCAAAACCTGTTGTCAAGGCCAGAATCCTTGCCCAGAAGATCTTGCAAGGGCTAAGGGTGTCATCATACGTAGTCTTCAGTACAAGGCCTTTCCTGAAATCTTTGCATGTATCCATGCTGGGAAAAGTATCCCTAAGCACAGCCAGCTCAGTCAGTTGTCTCCATACCTGAACGATGTAGGCTGCCTCAGAGTTGGCGGTCGGTTGTCACAGGCTGATCTCAAGAGCGACGAGAGAAATCCACTCATCATTCCCTGTCATCATCATGTGACAACCCTCTTGGTGCGTCATTATCATCAGCAAGTCCAGCATCAGGGACGCCATTTCACAGAGGGTGCAGTGAGGTCGGCTGGGTTATGGGTCATTGGCGGAAAGCAGTGTGTCAGCGCCGTCATTCGCAACTGTGTGACTTGTCTTAAACTTCGTTGGAGAACCGAGACACAAAAGATGGCGGATTTACCACTGGACCGGTTGAGCACTGAGCCCCCATTCTCTTATGTTGGAGTGGATGTGTTCAGGCCTTGGACGGTTACTTCCCGTCGAACTCGAGGAGGTTGCGCCAACAGCAAACGGTGGGCGGTTATTTTCAACTGTATGAGCACCAGAGCCATACACCTTGAGGTAATTGAATCAATGGAGTCTTCAAGCTTCATCAATGCACTGCGGCGGTTCCTTTCCATTCGCGGCCCAGTCAAACAATTCAGATCTGACTGTGGTACCAATTTCTTGGGCGCTTGCAGAGAGCTTGGCATCGATCGACGACACTGTAATGATGAAGCCATACAGACATTCTTGAGTGACAATGGATGCAATTGGGTATTCAACCCACCCCATGCGTCACACATGGGGGGAAGCTGGGAACGTATGATTGGTGTGACAAGGCGCATACTTGACTCCATGCTTTCAGGCATTGCACCTAAGCAATTGACCCATGAGGTGTTGACAACCTTTTTGGCAGAAGTCACAGCCATCGTAAACTCACAACCACTGGTTCCAGTGTCTACCGATCCAAGTTTCCCACTCATCCTGACACCAGCTACCTTACTTACCCAAAAGGTTGGAGTTCCATCCATTCCCCCAGGCGACTTCAATGAAAGTGACATGTACAAACGCCAGTGGAAGCAGGTACAACATCTTTCCAATATCTTCTGGCACCACTGGAAGAATCAATATCTCTCTACCTCGCAGGGCCGAAGAAAATGGCACTCAGAAAGGCCTAATCTTCAAGAAGGTGACCTTGTGTTGCTGAAGGACAGTCAGGTTAAGCGCATCCACTGGCCTATGGGAGTCGTGGTTAAAACCTTCCCCAGTCATGATGGAAAAGTAAGGAAAGTTGAAGTCAAAATAGCTTCTGGAGGAATATGTAAAACTTTCTTGAGACCCATAACAGATGTTGTGCTCCTCCTTCCAGACACTAAAGACTATGGACAGAAAAGGTAATTATGACATCATGTTGATGTCAGGTGGGGAGTGTTCTGGTCGTCGCCACCTCCCGCCAGCAGGAGGAGCTATTGTGTTTTTGTGTTGCGTTACATGTTGAAAAGTAGAAGAGTTAGGGGTCAGATAGCTAACTAAGCTATGCTGCATGAGAGAGACATGTGCCTGAATCTTCATCCATCCATCTCTGTTGTGTAGAAAAAGCATTATCTGTGAGTATTGTGTTTGCATTTTATGTCTTTGAGTGATATTATCACAGTTTAAGTTCAGAAGTGTTTGTTACAGTAGATTGTTTTTACATTAATGACATCTGTGTCTATTTTTCATGATAACTAGGTAGCTATTTGTTGTGAACATTTCACATGTTTAAAGAGGTAAATATACAGTACCTATTTAATTTATATGCATTTTGGTTTACATTACTACACATTTGTGAATGTGTGTGCTGATGTCTGTTGATATTACAACTCAACTACAGTTATTTGTGTTTATTATTTTCTTTTCAGTTTCACTCTGTTGTCAATTGAGGGTAACGCCAATAAAGCACGCAATACACCCATCGAGTTGTCAAAGAGTTTATCTGCCTGCTTAGCTGCGTTAAGGTCAACCAGTGAGAGCAGAACACATAGCATATGGTTCACATCATTTTCATACTCATCAAACCCTTCAGTGAACCCCTCGTGTCCTGTGAATTGGGGTGTTATCACCTTGGAAGAGACCACTCACTTTCATCATAGGATAAAGGTGACAACAACTTTGTATTGATTCAAGTGGACCCAAACCATGCCAGCGAAATGCCCTAACTGTAGGGGTCAAGCATTCATACATACCTGTAGCAGTTTGTCACCTAACTGTAGCTGCCAAGACTAAATGTGAGAGAGGAAGTTTTTAAAGCTTTTTTACAGTTGATTAATTGAATAATATTAATAACAAGGCCCAGTTAGTTTCATTAAAGCCTTGTGCATAGATGAGACTTTGGAACTGATGATTTTTTTTCATTTGTGAAAAGCTTTGGGCTTTTGGGACCTGATAGATTTTTGATATCTCTTAAAATGGCTTCAGAAAAAAATTCTTGCTAATTAATATGCAAATTCAGATTAAATCAAGCACTTTAAAAAAACCCAGGACACTTGTCAAACATATGTTTACAGTTCTTCCTGCTGATAAAATATCAGGAACAGCATCAGGAAATGAGAAGAGACAAAGACAGTCTAGCTGTCTAGTTTATTTGCTTTGCTGCGGTTCATGTCACACAGTTAGCAGCTGTAACGTGGACAGACGGCACTCTCACTCATACCACAAAGCTCCTAAAGAAGTAATCAGTTGCATCATGTGGAAGTAGAACTGCAATCTGTTTTAAACTTGAGCCATAAACACACATGTGAGGCATCATCGTTGGACTGTATGTTCCACAAGATAAACATGCATTTATAGGTTATTTAATGTTTGCTCTTTGTGTGTGTGTGTACAGGTGTTTTATGTTTGTCACTTTCCATCATACGGCATGTGTGTTGAGACTCTGAAAGTCAATTTTGAAACATTTTAAAACAGCCAGCTGATTTCTGCACATCATGAAAGAAATGTCATTTGACACCTTTATTGGATGGTAGCAGCTCTCGTGTCATTTTCAAGTCTAAGATTGAGTTGAATGTTAGTTAATGAGTTATGTTACAATTACGTGTAGGAATGCTCTTATGTATATGTATATGCATATACAGTCATATATAACTTCCTCTTCACAGTATACTATACACCTGCAGAAACCAAGCCTGTGAGAACAGGCTTTGTGGCCGGAGATGAAACTGAAACCCTGCTCATCTTTTAAGGTGAATACACTTTGTCTGGGACTGCTGTGTTTCACACTGCTGACCGCTGCCGTAGGAGTCGAAAACAATGTGAGTGTTCAGACAGAGAAAAGGTGAAGTGAAGCACAGAGGAAAAAGTAGGACAAGCAGTTCTGCTTAAAACATGTTTGTGTGTTTGTGGCACGTGTACTGTACCTGTGTTCTGCTCTTGCTTCTCTCCTATCAGATGACAGAGACTATAATCACCACAACCTGACAAGAGGAAAAAAACTTCTGCTGAACAGAGTGATGACAAATATCAGTGAGGATTCATCTCATACAGATGAACGGTATCCAATAATATTAACCCCATTGTTCCATTACAACTTGTATTGAAGGATCAGTGGTGGAGAGTATAATAATTTACTCAAGTAATGTACTAAAGTACAATTATGGCATACTTGTATTTTACCTGAGCATTTCCATTTCCTGTTACTTTACACTTTGACGCCACTTCCTCCATTGTTAAATTTGAAACCAGTGGTTTTGACAGCTTACAAAAAGCAGTGTGTAGTCGCGGTCACATTTCACAAGTCTATGAGTTGTTAACAGCTCCACCAAATAGTGATTTTTCCCTCTAAACCTCTCACATCGTTTCATTTCAATAAATGTTAGAATGATCCAATATTTCAGCAAAAATCAACTGAAAAACAGATTTGTGTATTTTGTTTTTTCTTCTTTCCTCTCACATTAATCATCTCATGACCCCTCAGATTTATCTGCTGACCCTTTGGAGGGGCCCTGACCCCTAGGTTGGGAACCAAACTAGCTAAGTGTATATAGAGTAGTGTAAACTAGCTCCACCTCCAGCAGCTCCAACAGTAACATGCTGCTCTAACACTGATGCTTCACTATTAATAATCTAATGATGTCATATATAATAATATATCAGTCAGAGGAACCAAACCACTACTTTTACTGCAATACTTTAACTACATCAAGCTCATAATACTTATAATGGAGTATTTTAACATTGCTGTATTGGTATTGTTGCTTCAGTAAAGTATCTGAGTACGTCTTCCACCACTGGTTAGGATTTCCTGTATCACAGGATGTTTGATCTATTAGATCACATGGTATGTGTCTTTCTAGCCATGCTTGTGGCATGGCTCTGGCAATGTAGGTGCACCTCTGACTTTTCCTCAAGTACCGCCATGTGGTTGGTATTTGTGGTTTTGAGTGAAATAACTCGACAGCTATCGCATAGATTGCCTTAAAATTTGGTACAAACATGTATGATCCCCCACAGGATGAACTGTAATAAGTCTCATTACCCCATAACATTTCATCTTGCGCCATTTGATTTTAATTTGTTCAATGCTTTGGTTTATGACAAAATACCTGCAACACTAATGACATTCCCAGCCTCAGCTGTAGATTTTTTGATATCTCTTAAAATGGTTTCAGAAAAAAAAACCTAAATTTCCATGCTAACTAGCATTCAGATTCAGATTAAATCAAACATAATTTTAAAAAACTGGGACACTTCAAACACATTTTTTCAGATCAGTTGTTCATGTGAGTGATGCAACACCAACAGAATCCGGAACTGAGAACACACAAAGACAAGCTGTCTAGTGTTTTTCCTGAATGTGGTTCAGGTCACATATTTAGCACCTGTAATGCAGACAGACAGCAGATGTGTCATGTGTTAGCACAGGCTACCAATGAGGAACATGATAAAAATTATTTCTATGTAACATGAACATGTTAGTATTGCCATTGTGAGCCTGCTAGCTTCATTCTGTCCATTCTGTCATGGGGGTTCACAGCAGGACCCAGGCGCAGAGATGATGTGAACAAAAAGGCTTTATTTTCAGACACAACAAAAAGAAACAGGTTTGAATGCAAGGACATAGGCAAGACAAGAAACAAAACCAAATGACCCAACAACGACAGAACTGAAAACCAGGGCTTCAGTACACAGACAGAACTGACAAGGGAATGGGGAACAGGTGAGGGAACAGGTGGAAACACTTGGGTAATCAGACAGACACATGAGGAAGGGCAAGTGACCTGAAATGACTTTTAAAAATAAAACAGGAAATGACAAGACAAAACATGAAGACAAGACAAAAACCCAACTAAATTTCACCACGGCACGACAATGAGATGTGGAATCAGCTGTCCACAGCTGCCACATGGCTTATTTCCTCACATGTTCCATAAAGTGAGCAGTATGTGTTTCCTCAGGAAAATGCCCTGATGGATGGAGTCGGTTTGGCCACAGATGTTATTAGTTGTCCACAACAGTGAGCACATTGGATCATAGTAGACAGGACTGTTTGAACCAAGGTGCACACCTGGTGATTGTTAAAAGCCGAGAAAAAATGGTGAGGTTAGAATACGTGCATTTGAATGTAGTGAAGTGAGTGAAGTTGAACTTTTACCCCTAACCATTTCCTCAGGTGTTTCTGAATACGCTTGGAGCTCATTTGAAGTTTTGGATTGCCCAAAGTAACTGGATGTGGACTGATGGAAGCTCACTTACAACCATGTCAGTATTAAAGTTAAAATATGTTATGCTAGCCCATGTTAAAATACATCCAAATACAAAGCACAGGAGAAAAACACATTTAAATAAAAAACAAGAGCACATAATATAATAAACACAGTTCAGTAGAACTGCAGAGAAGAAATGAAGGACTCACTGCCACATAACAGTCTACATAACATGTCTGTTTTACAATAATTACTCTCTCATATTTCCTCTCTCTTTCCTTGGATTTCGGATTACTTTCTCTCTAGGTATTGGCAATATGGACACCCATGGAACTCCTTCGGGTCTCGGAGATGTGCATCTTTTAACAGCTTTCATGCTGGAGTGTTTGACTGGACAGTTGAGTTGAGCCAATTTTTAGTAAAAAAGTTCCGATAAACCCACAGCACGCTACCTACTCAACACCAAACAGCAGACAGACAAAGTTAGCCACACGCTGGTGAACATATAGTGAAACATTTGGCAGCTCAAGAGAAAGATATTTTCCTTAAAAGAGAGTGAATATTGGGCTTACACTCATCAGGTCTCCAGAAAGTCAAATCTAAAATATTTAACGTAAATGAGCTTTAGTTAAATATTAATTGTGTCCATTCCTTTATCCCATTTCCTTTTATTGAACCACCCCATTTATCTTCTGATGTTACTGCTAATCAATTTCTTCTTCAAATATTAGCTGGCCAAGCTTAGAAAACAGCTCTGCTGCTTGGTTTTAAGGTTATGCCTATGTAAGTTAACAGAGGTTATGTTCAGGAAAACGGTATCTGTTTAAAAGCTGTTTACAGCAGGTTTGGACAGAATTAAAAATGGATTCAAGTTTGTTATAGTTAGAACTGAGTTGTGCCAAGACTAGGATTATTCATACTGAGAATACACTAAATAGATAGTGCACTATGTAGTATGTTGAATACTGACATTGGAATAAACATATGAGTAGATCAGGATACACAAATACAAAATGTGAAGTACATGATGGGGGCCTAGACAAGGCTGTGAAAAGCACCAGTGCCAGTATATGATGAATAATATTGTGTGTGTAAGAATGTAAGAACCTCATTGCTCAGTTCAGTGTGATCTTGCAGATACAAGACATGTAAGGGAGTAGTTTACAGAGGGAGCGGTTTTGTTTAACATTTTTCACTGACACATCCATTTATCTAAATGTACTGATAAACCCACTTCTTTTTAAAATCCACCAACAGTACAAAAATGTTAGCAGATAACTGGGCTGTGAATTTGCTTCTTGTGTTATCATTATTTACTGGCAGTGCGTTGACATAGAGTGTATTGCTCAATGTTCTCTTGCATAGCACTGTGTTGTTTAATTTCTTAAATATTAAAAAATAACATGCTTTCATTATAGAGCATTTTGTTACAAGTTTTATTTGTGGCCAAGGCTAACAGCTAATGAGACAAGTTTGATGTTGGCAGCATTGAACAGAAAACAGTGAATGAGTGTAACACCCTGATGTGACATTGGGGGGCAGACATATTGGTTATCTATTAATATATATATATATATATATATATATACACAGCATCTGTTGCTCCTGCCAGGCAACCAAACAGTAACAGCCCTATGCAAAGCAGGTGGTAGATAGGGCCAGAGAGTACAAAATCCAATGTGTCGAAGGAAGGAAGGAAGGAAGTAAAATGAAATGAATGGATGTATGTTTTCCCACAATGAGTTCCTGCTTCCAGCTCACATAATGTGAGGTCACATCTAGAATGTGGTGCTTAATAGTCTTTGAGAAGTATGCTTGATCCAGAAAGGACAGAGTAGCTCCAACAGAAACACTTCTCCATTGCTGTAATACAAAGAGCTTTTATTGGCTTCAAATATTTGCATATGCTCACAAATGACCTGGAGGTTTTATATCAAGCTTAACTGCAATGTAAATGTGAGACAAAGATACAGCAGCAAAGCAACACACTACAGCAAGTTAGACAAAAAAAAAAAAAACTAAAAGCAATTTTATCAATAATAACAGTTAAACACATTTATGTTTTACATCATTTATCATTATTTCCATTCAGTCACATGTGATGATGAAAATTCCTGAGCGGGTTTGATATGAGTTATATCATTTGAACTTTCCCTGAAACATTTAGCCAAATACATATTTTCCAGTGTTCACACCCTGTTCATATTCTGGGTTATTGAATGATTAATGATTATCAAAAGATACAGACACAGATAATCAATAAATAGTATAAATGCATTCTGCAAGTGGAAATGGTTGCTGTGTCTCTGAGCATGAAATGCAGAATGCAGGTTGTTATTCAGGTGTTTGTTAAACAGGAAACAGGCTGCGGAGAGGAAACAACTGCTCTAGCAATGATAAGAGCAGTTTTATTAGTAACACAGTGCACATGTGTGCAGACACAAACTCTATCAGAAGTGTCTACAGCTGTTAAAGCCGACTGACAGCTGACACAATCAGAAAAGGGATGTTGCTTCATGTGACGCTTCAGAGGAAAGCCTGACTCATGTCTCTTAAAACAAATTTCCTCGTTTCCTCTCTCCTCGCTTGGTTTCATTCGTCTCTCCTGCATCCACGGTGGGCGGGACGAAGACGCAAGACACTAAGAGACTTGTGATGCACCCTGTATGTTGACCGTTCCCCGCTGAGGTGTGAAAATTGCAAAGCATCCTTGGAAATGTAGTTTGCTGTAGACTCCCATTGTCTGTAAGTAGCATTTTAGCACTCTCTCTGTGTGACCTCGTGGTTAGGCCCAACAGTCTTATTATTTTGGGCAGGCATGTGCAGTTTAGTCTGAAAGAGCTGAAAGTTCATCTGGATACTTCCTTGGTGACCACACCAATATTTCAGCGATTTGCTGCAAAGTTGCTGTATGTGGAATATTGGTCAGAAACATTCTCTGCAGTGTCTTTAGGAAGCATGCGATGAGCCTCCAATTGATCGTAGACTGTTGTTAGATTAGAGCGGTCAACAGATTCTTGTGCATCTGACATATTTCCTGCCTGGAAGAACAAAAACAGAGGAGGTGAGCAATGGTTTGAAGAATAGGGAGTTTTTTTAGGGAGATTGAAGAGATGGAGTTTTGTTTTTACAGCAAACTTGACCGGGTCAAATATGGGTGGAGAGGGAATGATACAATAGAAACTGTGGAAAGTCCCAGTCAAGATGATGATCCAAGTCTCTTTCCACTGTAACAGTACAACATTTCTGTGAATTTAATTTAACAGTTTATTTTGACACTGACAAATGCAATTGATCTGGTATTGCTCTGTGTTTCTTGATGGTCAGTCTATCTAAGCCTTGTAGCACTGTGGGAGATACGAGTAAATCTTTTGCTTTCCTCCGTGAAGCTGCTGGCTAGTTAGCAAGTGAACAGTTTGCTCTGTAACACTGAGCTGACTCTTAAGAGCTTTGGTGTAGAGGAATAAAGACAAAACTATTCACACTCTGTCTGTCTAACCTACATTAATCTTCCTCTTTAAACTGTTCATGTTATTGGACAGAATGCAAAGTCATCTTTTGTAGCCTGGTTGGCTCATATATAGATGATATTTGCATGCAGCCAATTTCCAGTGAATTAGATTAAAGGGGACATATTATACACATTCCCAGGTCTATATTTTTTATTCTAGGGCTCTACTGGAATATATTTGCCTGATTTACAGTTAAAAAAAACCCACTCTGTTCTGATTGGCCAGTTCTTGGAAGTCAGCAGACTTCTGGCCTCTTGGAAGGCTACATAAACAAACCAGGAAACAATCTATCGTAGTGGGATTTCACTATTTTTTCTTGGTCTTTGTTCAAAATATATCAAAATATCAAATACATCCATACATGTTCGAGCCAAAATCCAATCTAAAATATGAGATTGGACAATGTGTACAACATTTAGCAACAACCTTAGCAAACAAGTATACGGTCATTTATAAGAATGTACAGTGAGCTTACATCAGCTCGTTGGCAAGGAAGTAAAAAAAACAATTGAAATATGTTAACCTCAAGTTCTGATGTTTGACATAGAAATCCAACATCTTAACAGTATGTAAAGAACAGAAAATCACAAAATGCATAATATGTCCCCTTTATGACAGACATGTAAGCTATGACACCACATGCAATTCCAGCAGACATGATGTATTTACTTTGTGGGAAGATAACTACGTATTGTTAATATTAGCATTGCTTAGGTACAGTGATCAACCATTACCTAAGGTGTAATTGTGTGTGAAAGTACAAACCTGACGGTGTCTGTTGTCAGATATTTGGACATCAGTATAGTTTACTCCTGGATCTGTGCTCACCGAATCTGCAGGTACAAAGAGGAAGTTTTCATTAAAATGAAATAAATAAAAATAAAACATAGTTGTATATACAGCACAAAGGCTTCTGAAACAAACTTTGAGTTAGAAGGAAAAGAAGAGGAGCCATTACTGATCCTTGAGGAACTCCAAAGATCAGAGAAGGAGACACTTTGTCAGCAATTGATAGAAGAAACTGGTGATGCGATAAATATGTTTAATATAAACATGAGGAAAACCATTCAAGAATGTTATGCACTCCCCCTCCCTTGTGGTTTCCTCCCTTTGTTTTCTCTCTCTCTCGCTCTCAGTTGGTCCATCTCAACTTGGCGCTCTCTTCTTTCTGTCTTTCCCTCCTCACCAGCAGTCAGTCACTTTTTTGCAGCAGTTACTGTTTTTTTTTTCCTTTTTCTTTTGTTGTTCATTACTTAGGAATTGGGATGGCTTTTTTCCCTTTTATCATTTTTTTTTTGTTAAATCTTCTGAACAATTTTCATCGTGCTGTAAATTTGAATTTCCCCTCGGGGATAAATAAAGTAACATCAATCAATCAATCAATCAATCAATCAATCAATCAATCAATCAATCAATCAATCAATCAATCAAATAAAATTTGTTAACTATATCTTCGGGTCTGGCATTTTATATGTGTTGCAGGCTACAGGGTTGAGCCAAATGTTTTCTTTATTTGTGGCCGTAACAAAGAACTATACCAAATATCCCAAACCACCTCCTCAGATGATCTAATAACATATTATGATTTATGATATTGAAAGCAGCCCTTAAATCCAGAAGAATTGCAGCTTGTTTTCCTCTACAATTTCTAACAGTTCCTTGCAGGCATTTTTTTCTCTAAAGCATGTTCTTGGACTTTTAAAGTTATCCTTTAACTAAAAGACGATGAGGAAGAACCACTGCTCTGCTTTCTCTGCTTTGATAGGAGATCAAAACTATTGGTTAAATGATGACATTTTCCAAATTTGCTTCATACAGTTGATGTCTCTATGGTAACGATAGCGTCATATGCTCCTTTGAGCATCAGGTAAGCAACACTAGTGGTCATATAAACACTGTGGTTGCTTAGTTATAACATCCTGTGAAGTAAAGATACACAAACCTTGTATGACCTGATTATGGTTTGATACAAGTGTGTGTGTGTGTACTTGAATTCCACCAGACCACATGCAAGCGAAACCCAAGGCAAGTCACAATACTTGCATTCATCTCGCTTACAAAGAGCTATTCAGATAAAACATTGGAATTTGGGAAATCCCTTCATGGTAAATGCTTTACAGTATGTTGTCATGCTAGCAAAAGAAGAGGCTATGTGTCCTGTCACAGCCATTGTTAAATGGATGAGGGGAAACCACCTACAACTCAATATTTTGAACTCATGGTGATCAAACACAGTCCTTCTGTTAAGTAGATGCGCCTCACTCTCACAAAGTCTGCTAAAAATCTGAACGTCATTAGTTTACAGTTGACTAACTTACTCAGATGCCTTATGCAGTGAATGCAAAATATCATAATATTTTGATCTCAGATCATAGCCCTCTGACATGCGCTCTGAACATTAAGGAAATGGTGAAACCACGGATGAATTGGAGATTGAATCCCTTACTATTGACCGAAAAAGAGTTCTGCGATTACTTAAAAAAACAAATTTCCCTTTATTTTGACACAAACGATAATTCAGACACCACTCCCCCGATACTCTGGGAGGCTTTCAAGGCGTTTCCCAGAGGTGTTATTATTTCATTTGAAGCTTCCAGAAGGAAAAAAAACAAGGCTAAATTATCAGAATTAGACAAAGAAATTAATCTCCTGGATAAAGAGAATGCCCGCACTCGTTCTAGTGAATTGCATAAAAAAATATCAGCCCTAAAATTTGAATATAACAAGATACTCTCGGCTAGGATCAGTAGAACATTTTTATATATTAAACAGAAAAATTTCGAATTTAATGATAAATCACATAGACTTTTGGCACGGATCCTCAGAAAACAAGAGAGTGATCGCACAATACACAAAATTAAATCTGATAAAGGGGAGATTTTGATGAAACCCAAAGACATTAACGACCGGTTCCTCCAATTCTATAAAAATGTATACACCTCTAAAAAAGATTTGGACAATAATGCTATGCAGACTTTCTTAGATGAATGCATGCTCCCCTCTCTGGATGAAACAGAGTCAGCTCAACTGAACTCTGAAATGACGCTAGAAGTTAAAAAAGCTATCTAAAAAATTCAATGAAATTCTCAGCCCATATTTACATAAGATGTTTTCTCAGGCTTACACCGATGGTGCCCTGCCACCTACCCTAACAGAAGCGGTCATTACAGTGATACACAAAAAAGGTAGGGACCCAGAAGAAGTGGGTTCCTATCGCCCCATCTCTCTATTAAATCAGGACGGGAAATTATATTCCAAAATCTTAGCCAACAGATTGAGCCCCTTCCTAGAAAAGTTAGTACATCCAGACCAAACTGGTTTTATACCAGGCAGAAACTCCTTTTTCAACCTGAGACGCTTATTTAACATTATTTATTCCATTGACAGACCAAAAGATGAGCTAGCTGTTATGTCACTTGACGCAGAGAAGGCCTTCGACCAAGTTGAATGGCCCTATCTGTTTGAGACCCTGAAGAGGTTCAATTGCGGAGAAAAGTTTATTTCCAGGGTGAAATTTCTATACCATAATCCCTGTGCACGAATACTCACCAACCAAATGTTATCCCCACCTTTCAATTTGTACAGAGGTACGAGACAGGGATGCCCCCTGTCCCCCTTAATTTTTGCTCTAGCGATCGAACAGTATCCGTTTAGATCCTGCAATTCATGGCTACAATACACGAAAATCAGCAAACAAAATTTCGTTATTTGCTGACGATGTTTTGTTATTTATCTCTCAACCTCAGATTACAATTCCTCAGATACTCGACAAAATTAATTTTTTTGGGACCTTTTCTGGATATAGAATAAACTGGAGTAAAAGCGAGCTGATGCCCATATATGTAGAAAATGAGGACTGGTTGCAGAACCTCCCTTTTAGCATATCCCCAGAGAAATTTACATATCTGGGAATACAGATCACAAGATACTACTCTTCTCTATTGAAGCAAAATTACCCACCATTACTATCTAAGTTACAGTTAAACATTCAATTCTGGAAGACCTTACCCATATCCTTACTTGGAAGAGTAAATGCTATCAAAATGATCTTGCCTCAACTACTATACCTCTTTCAGAATATCCCGGTGTTCTTGACTAAATCCTTTTTTAAAAGAATAGACTCAATTATATTACCTTTTCTATGGCGATATAAAACACACAGAATTAACAAGAGACATCTTGTTTTGTTTTTCTTTTTTCTTTTACATCTGCACCTTCAATGTTATTTGTTCTTGGTTATGTTCGAAAAAAAAAAAATTTGGAGTGCTCTATGTCGTAGCGTAGTGCGTAGTTCTGTGCAGTTTGTCACGGACTTGTGTATGCTATACTGATGTAACTCTACCTCTCTGTGCTCTAATAAAAATATTTGAAAAAGACTAACTTACTCAGTCTGTTGCATCTGTCACTTGATCAAGCCACTTTTTTATAACCTCAGAAAGATCAGGCCTTACAAGAACTCCTTGTACAGGAAGTGGTCATCCCTCAATTTAACACTAACGCCCTTCTGGCAGAGCTGCCAGCATGCACAGTCAAAGCTCTGCAAATAATGCACAATACAGCAGCACAGCTGGTTGAGGACAAGCTGAAAACAGCTCGTGTGCCTCCACCCTTCATTATTCCACTGGCTCCCTGTTGCTGCTTGCATTACGTTCAAGTCACAAATACTCTCCTACAGAGTGGCCTCTAGCATAGAGCCCACCTACCTGAACTCCCTAACTTAGGTTTACACACCATCTTGCACACTATCATCTGCGAATGAACAACGATTAGTTCTACTGTCACTGTGAGGCAGGAAATCTCGATGCTGATGGGAATGAGTTTGGGGTGGACAGAATATTACCATGACAGTTCTATGTAAAATCATTTCATAAAAATGGAACAATGAAACAACAATTATTACATACTGATTCAAAGTTTGTGAATTAAAATAAAAACAACATTATCTTCCTGTGTGATAAATATTTGTCTCACTTTGTATATCAGTCTGGGAAAGTGGGAAGCTTTCCAACGTCACTGTGACCTTGGCCACTTCCTTCAACTACTGCCTTCCTGTTTACTTAAAACAATGGTTATTTTCGTATAAATATGACCTCTGTTGACATTTATATAACAAGGACCTTTAGTAGACGTATAAAATGTGACTTGTGTCAAGAGAAAAGCAGAAGTAGTGTGACATTACAGTATGATAGAGAAAATAAACTGTGACATAGGTAATCGCTGTTTGCATCCTGTTTCCTACCAAGGCCGCAGTCATTTCTGAACCAAGTAGTTCTACCGTCATGACAAATCTACTTATGACTTGTGACCCCTTAAAACAAAACAATGCTACATGTACCCATCATCACAGGTTGCATGAGTCTGTGGGTTATAACCAGGGCCTGCATTTATCAAACTGCAAAAGTCATATTTTGGAGTTGAGTGAAAAAAAGTTGAAATTTTTACTCTTACTTACAAACTAAAGAATCGACTTTATTTAATATATCATGTACATTATTTCTACCAGCAGCAGACTTTCCTAGCTGTTGTTAATTTCATGTAATTTTTTTGGAGATATTAAGGATTTCACACAAATAAAATTAACTTTGTTAAACATTTTAATCATATATGCTTCACATAAAAACACAGAGTAAGATTGTTTTTTTTTTTTTTAAGTATGAACAATAAGTCAGGCCTAGGTTAAATCCTGGTGTCTGATTGGCTATTGCCATCTGCTCACATGTGATTAATCATGTGATCACTTGAGTGATGAGATGAGGTTGTTCTTACACTCTGTAAGTTTCTTGGTTACTGTGTGTTTCACTTTTAATGAGCAACTTTTTTTTACTTCCAAGAAAGTCCAACTGAAATGAAACAACAACAACAACAACAACAACATACATATCTGCTCTGTAAATCACCTGAGAAAAATTCTGAAACCAAGGGAGAGAAATGTGTCGTAAACAAACCAACCAGGAATAATCAGAGTACGCACAGCTGCACGTAAATGTGAATATTAGTGGAATGTTCATTTTCATTAGCCATGTAAACAGAATGATTATTGTTATTATTATTATTTGGAATAAAGGAAAAAAAACAGGATGTTTTGTGCATGTAAACATAATCACTGTCTGTCCATGACTTGTAGCTACAGCAGTTTGTTTACGGTGTCTCTGCTCTGTAGTAGCCCGACAGCTAATGTCAAACCCCACCAAGCCAGAAGAGACAAGAGAGAAAATTTCTGATATTTCCCCCAAAGACCCTTTTTCTTCATTCTAAAAATACACAACTATAAACAACACATTTAGAAAACATGTTGTCATTATTGTTGACTGTAAAGATTAAATGTGAACAGGCCTTGATCAACTAAAGAATGTTTTTCTCCATTTTGCTTGAATAAGAGGTCCAGAGGTAAAATCATCCAGTAACTCACAAGAGACAAGCAATGTTTAAAAAACTGAAATTGAAACTAGTTTTAGTGTCTATTTGGTGGAGCTTGTTGTGTTGCGCTGCTTTATACATGGAAAGAACCTGAGATAACCAAACTCCAGTAACATGAGTTCTTCAATAGCCTTTTGTCTCTCAAGCTCCATTTGTATTTACAACCACAGTAAAAAGTCTCATCTGTTAACAGGCTGTGGGGCTGAATGGAGCCACCTGTATGATAAACAGAAACTGGATATTATGGTGACATACAACGTCTGCAGGTGAGAAAAAAATCCCCTCACATTCACACAAGCAGAAGAAACAACAACCTAAACTATTTCATGTAGTAGTACTGTAGTATCATGTAGTATAAAAGACAGTCACATAACATTTAATAAGGATGAAGATATGTTATAAAACAATGGATGAAAAACAAATAAACAACAAATACCTGCCTTGTGTTTGGACGGTTGTCGTCTCGGTTTTGTGAAGCCATTTCTTCTTGGTAATAAAGGCAACAAGTAAAACTAATACAACAAGCATGATGGGGATTATAACTCCTGGCACAACATCTGTCAAAAAAAAAACAAAAAAAAACACAACATCAATAACACACAAAACAATATGTACCAATATCAAACCCTAAAAAAAACTTAAAAAATGTTTTTTAAAATATCAGAGTTTGTGGATATTTATAAGATTAGAGTATCTGTGAAGAAGAGTATTTGTGTTAAAAATGAGTCTTACAAGATCTTGTGTTTGTGACGTCACTGTTGTCTTTGTTGTTTTGTTCTCTGCAGGATGTTGTGATGTTGACATTAACAGTCTTGTTTTCAGCATTGTTGGCAGCCACACATCTATAAGAGGAGTTGAAATCCTGCTTGTGTACAGTGAGAGGCAGAGAGAGAGCAGAGCTGCTCTGGTTCACTTTCTCCTCGTCTTTGTACCACAACAGTGTCGTCTCTTTCTCCACAGAACACAGCAAGATGCAGCTCTCAGCGCTCACATTCGATATGTTCACTGCAGGACTTGATACAGACTCTGGAGAAGAAAATAAAGGAGATTAAAAATTAGACAGTATGAGTGACTTTAGAACCCTGATATACTTCTAATCTAATTACTGTTTTTTTACAGACCGCTCCAAGCAAACCAGAACATGCAGCCACAGAGAACCACTGCTATAGAGCAACAGCTTCAGTCCAACAGTTTGCAGTAAACACGTTCTAACAATGAGAAGAAGTCAACTATCATCAGTAAATATCACTGGACTGTCCACATGCTTCTATTTTTTATTCCATTGTGTGAATTTTTGAAGTTATAGTTTACACATTCAGAATCCAGTAAATAAAGAGCACTAGACAGTTAATAGAGATGATTTCAGACACAACCTGAGCCGACTGTAATGAAAACACTGTAAGAACGTTTCATCAAGTTCAGTATTTGAATAAAATGGAAGATAAAGAGACTGACTAGTGATGGAAATGAAGATACTAGAATATACTATTTCATGAGAAAGTAATGTATGCTATCACATATTAACACGCTAACATATGAAACACTGTTTGTGTGTTATCTCATTAATAATTCAACATTATTCAGCTCCTCTTGTACTTTTGTTGTTTTTTGTGAGGGTGAGGATGTCTGTATCACACAATACACTCATAAACAACATCAACGAAGGTCTCTGGAAGACAGTTACAAGTCAGTCAATCAGTAACAGACAACTTGTCTAAAAAATCCTCTGGCTCTTCTTCCATTAGTGACCATCTGCTACTGCCATGACAACAGTTAATGACAGATGACACCTGCCTGAGAGGTGTACATTATCTTAGGGAGTTACGCTATAAATAATGTATATGTAGAAAAAAAAGATTTCCCAAGTTGCACCTTTGCAGCCTGCCCAGCTACCTGAGTCAGAACTAAAGACACAGTTTGGAAAACAGATTAAAAATATTTTTTATTATGTAGCAGACAGAATATTTTTCATCCAGACAGACACAAGAGTCTTTGAGGATTCAGAAAAGATCATCAGAACAACAGTAAGTGTTTTTAAATGACCTTCAACAATAAACCAGAATTCTACTATCAAAATACATGAAGCTGCCATGAAGATGTTTTACACTGTACTCCTGAACAGCATCAAAGGTGTTGAGAATAATGATGAACTTGTTTCATTTATAACAGTGTTTCATTATAATCAATTAATAAACTGATCATTTAAAAAGGTTGTTGTCAATACATTTAGTAAAATTGCATTTTAACGATGGATGAATAAACAAAGTAAAACAACAGATAAAAGGTCATTATATTTACTAAATCATAATTTCATTTCCTCACTCTGTCATTTTAAACAAAGCTATGAAATATTATTCTTTGATATTCAATAATTGATTTAATGTCAGTTCTCTTTCATTTAAAGTTGTGTGAACATTGTTAAATGAAATCAAAGCCACAGATCAGCAGCAGGAGGTTCTGTTTCCTCTCTGTGGGTTTCAAGTGATCACAACATGGAAACAATGAGTGTTAAAGCAGGAAACACATGAACTGTGAGCTGAGATAGAAAAGACAAACGCAGAAATGAATGGAGGCCAAAAAAAAACAAAAAACTTTTTAAGATATGTTTTCCTTATTCCATTTCAAAACTCTATTATTTATTCTTCATTTCAAGACAGAACAAGGACATGACATAATCAATTAGCAAATTTAATGAACCTGATGTTGTAAAATAACAATTATGGCTCTATAATCCCATGTCAAGTAACCTGCTCAGATGACTCATCTCAAGATGAGGGTCAGACCCAAGTGTAATGTGGGTCACTTAATGAAGAAGGACCTGGAAGGAACATTCATGAGTTCAGTCGTTTCTCTGTTTTGACTTGACAAGATGAAATGTCAAATGTCAAAATCCAATATTTCCACAAACTGGATGTACATTCAATCTGTCATTCAGCCTGCAGCAGTTAGCAGTACAGTCTGTGGCAATATTGAATTCAAACACTGATTTTGACTCCAGCAAACATTTTATCAAGATGGACAGACAACAGACGTCTGTGAGGTCATGTTGTTTGTCAGGTAAACAATAATATTAAGTGGTGGTTTAAGTACAGAAAGCTATGTGATGGAGACACAGAGTAACATACAGACTGCTGAGGTCATAAACAATGCTATACAATACACAAGAAATGCAACTTACCATACACTGTGAGTTTGTAGGATGTGAATAAAATAGGTTCCTTTTTAGAGTCAATAATATATTTTCCTGAGTCACTCCTCTGCAGTCCTGTGATTGTAAAGATTCCAGTGTTGTTATCCCAGTGAAGTCTGTTCTTGTAAATTTCCTCATATATGTCAACTTCCCTCTTGCTCACCAAAGCAATAGTCTTTCCTTGAAATGAAAGAAATCCTAACTCCACCAGAGGGTCAGGTAGAGTGATGGATCCTCCCTCAATGCCTGTCAGGTTCTTCACTGTCTCAGTATCAGATGAGATTATCACTGTAAAGTCAAAAGACAAACAACAGTCAGTTCAGTCATATCATCTGATGGAGGCAACATTTCTAACTTAGAAGGAACATACAGATGTTAGTGAGATGAAGAATGTGGAGCTGATCCACTAACAATGAATAGTAAAGTCACTGTAGTAGAACTGCAGCAACAATCACTGTCTACCAATGTGTATAAATCCTGTGATCACTGTCTTTACTGTCACATTTTGAAATATTCTGTTGTCCATCATGTTACATTGATGACAAATCACTGATCTGGAGGAGTTTCATTTTCCTACCTTATTTTACACATTTTTATACATGATCTGTTCTTCTGATGCTGGTTGGTACAAACTAAACATTAACAATAAATGCATCTTAGAAATGTTTAACAGCAGCTAATGAGATAAAACTGTCTTGATGAGATCAAATTAAAGCAAACGTTTCGTTTTTTACTCCTAGCTGCAGGTGAAGCAGCTGCAGGGACCCTCTCTCCCACTGAACATCTATTGGACACCAGATTAAACTTCTTTTTTTCTTGTGTTATATTTGTTATCACTGATAAACTATTAGACACTTTCACTGTAATGACTTTGTTTTTGGCATTTCACCACACTGACGGAAGCATCACAGTATCTGTTCTGTCACATGTAAAAATGTGTCTGTTAAGCTTCCTGTGTGGACACAAGACTATCAGACTATATTCAGACTGATCAGATATTCTTTCAGTCCATGTTGTTGATGATTTTGTGACCACAGTTCCTGTTTGACCTCTGTGCAATTCTATATGTTGCCTTTAGGTAATTAGCCTTGAAAACAATGTATGTAAACATCAACATCATTTTCATACAGATAGTAATTATGATGCCGAGTGTAGGCTGAGAGCTGATGTATGTGAATTGTATACTGATTGTTCTTGGACTTCATAGTAGTTTTCCTGTGTTCATATTACAGACTGATCTCTACTTTAAAGGGACATATTATGCACATTTACAAGTCTATATTTAATCTGGAATAGTTTTGCATGATTTACAGTTCAAAAATGTAAATATTCCTCTGATATTGACTCTTTCTGCAGCTCCTCAGTTCATCCTTTGTCTGAAACAGTCTTTGTCTCTTTAAAGCCTCCTTCCTGATCAGCCTACTCTGTTTTTGGAAGCTTTTTTTGGAAGCTGCACCATGGAAGACTCCCACTGACTGTGAAGGCCACATCAACAAACCATGAAGCAAACTATAGTATCAGGATTTTACTACTTTCTCTCGTTCTTTACTCAAAATGAAATTTTGATAGATGAATAGAAATATGAGAGTGAACAACATAAACAACACATGCAAAACCTTAGCAACAACCTTAGAAACCAAGACTATGGAACAGTGGTTGTTTCCGGGCAGAAGCAAAGCAATCGTTGAGTGCAGGTTGATTTCTACAGTTAAACTCAAGTTTTGGAACTTAGACCTTGTTTAACAAGGTCATGGTAACAATATATAAATAACAGAAAATCACAGAGAGCATTATATGTAACCTTTAACATTTTAATTACACAATTCAACTTTTATGTTGGTAGTTGCATGTTGTAAATTACACCTGTGTTGGTTCTTTGTTTCCAAAAGTAAACAAAACTATAAATATAAAAGGGTTAACTTGGAGGATTAAGTTTAGATACAGAAAAATGATACACAGTAATTAAACAAGGCTCAATGGACTGATATGTTTCTGATAGCATTAACTTGTTATCGCTGTGAATAAGGTCACAGTGGTTTGTGAATATATTCAGACAGACTGCAATCTTCTGTCTGGTCAGTGCAGATTTATGGATGTGTGGAAACACCTTCATCTAAATGTTTAACTGTAAGCAGCTGTATTTACAGTAATAACACTATAAACTGTTGGATGGAGAAACACTGCAGTTTCATCAGCTTCATGCTATTAAGTCATAACTGAGGCAAAAATACCACGAAAAAAATGTTCATTTCTCTTGAATATAGTTTGATTTCTAAACCTTTCTTTCACCATCTTCCAATGCTGTATTGCACCACCACACTTGTTTCATTTTCAAACTTGTAGTCTTGTAGCTCCAACTGATGCTGACTCAAGAGGAGGAAAAGAACGACTTCTATCTGAAAACATCTCAGCATACAGAAATGTTCCACTTCTATTCATCTACATGCTCCCACTTGCTCAGAGAATGGAGAACAAAATGTCTTACATATTTACACAACCATATCACCTGGTGTCTTTGGTTGCAACATGTAGGTGCATTGAACAAATCAAAGAATGGAAGTATCATTTTTTTCTGAAGTTTAAAAAGATAAATCAGAAATAATAAAACAAAGAAACTTAACAAAAATGTTTTTGGAGTCATGATTAAAGTGATTAGCAGTCAGTACTCAGCTTCAATCACTAACATTAAGACCACAAACTGAACCAGACAACTTGGTGCAGTCATGGACTCAGACATAGATTATAATATTAAATATATGTAATAATATCTCAATATTATATTGATTCCAAAACCTTTAGTGCAATTAGGTTTGGGTTTATTGATGCATATGTCTGACTACACTGTACATTTGAATTCTTCCATTTCATCTCTTATATTCATTTTTTAGTTTATTTGTATCTTGTGTGTCTTCTGTCATGTTGATAAAATGCTTCTGAACTTGAAGTGCTGCGGACAAATGAGGAAACCAAAGTGTCTTTAAAATGTCTTTAAATGTATTTAATGTTTGCACCAGTGTTGTGTTTCACTTGGTTTGTTTTAAGCTTTTTACTTCTATAGAGGTCAGTAAATGTTAACCAACGTTTGCACACTTTACACAGCACACTCTCACAACTCATTACAGTACTGTTTATGATGTGTTCGAGAGTTCATCTAATAACCTACAGCAGAGTAAAGAATAATGAACAAATAAGGTCAGTTACAAAGTTAATAACTTACCTATAAAAAAGAAAATGATTCTCATCAGCGCAGCCATCACAGAGTTCAGACAAAGACAGACATTCTCTGATAATTCTTTTGATGAGAATTCTGCGCTCGCAGATGTGACTCGACCTGTGACTGTTCACTCCTTGTGCATTCATTGTAGCTTCACATTACGCGGCTGCAGGGCGCGTTCATTACAGAATTGCGGGGGGGGGACATATTTCACTGCATCACAGACACACCGACGCAGCCTTTTATTGTTTCACACAGGATTTTTTTTTCACCATCAGTGCTTCTTTATTGAAAACGATTCCACCACATAAACCTGGAATCTGTGTGTAACAGCTAAACTCTTTATAGAAACTCAGTGGTGTTGATGTGTCGCAGAACAAAGAACATTAATTACCGTCAGATCCTGACTGATCCTTTTCCTGAAGTTACCGCTGCTGCATCACGTCAATGCGCTCACCACTGTGTCAGTTTAAAGACACATCGTTTCTGTTGCTGTGTGAAGCTGCAGGTGTTTAATCAAGTCAAAGGAAAGAATCTGACCCACAGCAGCTGCGAGCATCAAACAGAACATCAGTACTGATTTTTCTGTGAGATAAGTTCACTGACGCCTGAACAACACTGACACTTGGTACCTCCAGCATTTGGGGGTGGAGAGGATGGAACGGCAGTGTGTGACCAGGCCTGGGACCAGCATGAGGAGGAGCTGCCAGGCTGTCGTGGCTGTGTATCATTCTTCTATACACTACTGAGGCTCCTGTTTGTTAAATTGATAAATTGTTAAATTGCCAACATGTCTTGGTTCTTCAAACTACAATCATCCAATCCATCAAACACCAAACAAGAGTCAATGGCAGAATAAGCTGTTAGAAAATGTTCATGGGTGAAACCCACATACTCAGCTCTGCTGCTCATGTTCTTTACAAATGTGGCATCATTTAAAAGGGAAACAAACAGACTTTACAACTTTATAAGATTTGTTGCCAAGAAGCATTGTTACAAAGAAATAATCTACCAAACACGTATTTCGGTGCTTTCTGTGCTAAGTTTACAAAACCATGTAGGCACATGTGCAATATTGACATTTTAGTGTATTTGCATTTATGATTTATTGACCCATTCTATGCATCTGTTGTTTTGAAGAGAGATAAAAAAAACTGTAGAGTTACAGAGCAGCTGGCTTAAAGACAAACAAAGACACAGCAAACAAAGACATCCGGCTTGATGTCCTGAACATGACAACCTGCAGTCACTGACAAAACTATATATATATATACAACACTATTTGTGCTTTGCCCTTTCATCCCCAGTTGTGACTGTGTACTTACTGTACATAGTAGTTTATATAGACTTTTGCAACACATTGGTAGCAGTGAAAAAAGCTAATTTCTTGCAAGGATTTCCAAAGTGATTCCTTCATCCTGGATAATTAGGTGAAGATGTTTTTGCATTATCAGTTATTTTTTTCACTTGATTACTTGACAACATTAATGTTCAAGTAAATGCACTGTTTGTAAATGATTTCTGACGCTGTGTCATCATAGGAAGTTATGTTAATGCTCTGTTCTCTGCAGTTAAACAATTAACACACCTTATACCAGTACAGAAAGCATAAGCATAGTTCAGGTATAAAAATCTGTATGAATAGTCGACTCATTTATCATAGTTTCTTGTGTCAAATTCCTTTTCACAACAGCATTTGAAGCACTATCCTCTAAAATACCATAAAGTTTTCTGACTTCACTTGTTGCAACATTTAAGCTCCTCAACTGGAAACTTGTCTGTTACTGAAGTAAAACCACATGTACCTTTGCCTCTTCCTGTTATGCTTTATAATGCGGACTGAATGGGAATATTGAGCTCTAGTGTCACTGTCCAGCCATTCAAGCCATCTAGGTTAAGACATGCATGAGTCAAACACGCACCATCAACCCACAGCAACCACTCGATGTACGCTGTCGTTTCTATAGAAACTGACCACAGAAAATGGTTTCTGTCAGTTTCTCATAAAACATGCAGAGCTGTCTATATATTTTAACCATTTACCATTTTCCACTGCTGGGAAGCTATCAGTATGCAGAGCTTTCACAGTCTGCAATTATATTAATATTTGAATGTAAACATGTTATATAAAGATTGGTGACAAACTATCTGATTCACTGTGTAAAAGACTGCCTTCTTCCCTTTTCATGAGAATCTGTTACCCAACTTTAGCTTTTTTCATGTTTATGAAACATTCATATTTGTTTGTCAAGTCATACAAACAGCAGAACACAAACTTGTTTTATTCATAGTTTTATCTATGTTCCACAGGGGTTATGATCTGCTTAAAGGGGTCAGCTTCACTGTGGTGAGCTATGGTGTTTTTTCTTGTCATTGTTCCGTTTGTGGTGTTTTGTGCAGATCATTATTCATTCAGTGAGCTCAACAATGTACATCATCAAGTCCTCAAAGTGGTTAGTGACTGCAGTGGCAGGAAGAGTAAATTAAAGTGGGTGTACTCGTGTCTGTGTCGGCCTGAAAAATTAGAAAGAAAAAATATGCTGCATTTCTGCAGGAACCTGGTAGGAACAAAACCCAGTGTTGCTTCACAGTGATATATTTACAAAGCAGTTAAAAGACATTGATTTGTATGTCAAAATACCATATAGGATGAGTACTAAATATTAACAGTACAGAAACATTAAACATGTTCTCTACAGCAGGCAGCACATAAATTAAATGTACAGTTGAATAACACAGCACTTTTGTGCAGAGAAAATGTTTTTATAGACTCAATGATGTGAAATCATATGAATGAAAAGTACACTGTACTCCAGTGACAGGCAGTGATCAGCCTTTTACTTATCAGCTTATCTTTGTTCTTCTTCACGTATATATTTTCAAATATCTGCAGCACTCCTCTACATCAACAGCACAAACATCATGACTATAAATGTAATATTATTACTCATTACAATTGTTTTTTAAACTTATAAAATATATTTATACTAATTTACAACATATCGCTTTATTAAGAAGAGCTGGCTGCTGGCATAGGCATTATAGGCTCATGATGGCTGAGGAGAAAGAGGGAGACAGAGAGTGATAAAGACAAAGAAAAAACATACTGATACATTCAAATTGCAGAGCTAGTCATCTGGGGCATCAGGAATGAGGTAAAGACATCTCACAAACAATATTGTGTTTTTGCAACCTACCCTGCTAACTGGTTGTTTGTTTTAGCTCCTCTTTGCTCCCAGGTCCTTGTGATGCGGCCAGACTTGAGTGGCTGTTTAGTAGGAGGCAGACACAGGAAACCTTGTCCAGGTATCACAAAGTGTTTTATTTACATCAGTGGAGTCCATGTTGCACATGTAACAAAATCAAAAAAATATGTACAAAACAAAAAAACTCAAAATAATTAACTTGGCCAAACTGATCAAACTCAACTCATGTAACTCAATTTATAACTTACATCATGTGCACACAGCTACACACTGATGTACTAACCCCCTGACAGTCAAAAAGCAACTGCTTAAATAGGCCCTTCCATCAAGGTCTAGAGGAACTCTGGACTGTACCATTACTGCAGGTAAATCCTATCTCTTTACTACTCACAGGTAAGAAATAAAGTTATTAAATCTCACCAATCACAAAGGTAAACCCTTTTCTATAGCTTCCTAACAACCCACTTGCAACATATGTACACAAACCAAAATCACAGTAAACAAATGACTTAAGCTAATTCACCATCACCCCTCCCCACATGATCCAACCTAGTGACATCACCAATGATGTCACTCAGTGCATAAATACAGGTCATCATTGGGTGCCTCCTCCTTTTGTCTGTGGAGCACATGGTGAGTATGGTGAGTAACACAAAGAGTGATTGAATAATGAAACAGAACTAAGTCAATAAATAACTAAACTTAATACTTGTCAGTGTTTTACTTTAACCCAAAATGTTGTTGAATGTGAACTGTAACCAAACATAATACAAACTACAAACAAACCCGGGATAGTAAGAGTCTGCAAATGAAAAGTTACTGAACATATGGTTAAACAACAGTGAACAAGCATGGTTAAATATGTAAGCTATGATAGTATGATGGTAAAAGTAGGGACAAGTGGTGTACCCTCACCCACTTTGTCACACACCCCCCCCCCCCTTAAGACCGTTACTCCTCAGAGTCACGGGACAGGAAGTCAGCGATGACATTCTTGTGTCCTGGTCTATACTGGACCTGAAAACGATAAGGTTGGAGAGATAAATACCATCTGGTGATTCTAGCATTAGTGTCTTTCATCTTATGGATCCACTGCAACGCACGATGGTCAGTCTCCAGAACAAACTCTTTACCAATGAGGTAATATCTCAAAGTGTCTAAAGCCCACTTAATAGCCAGAGCTTCCTTTTCAATCGTCGAATACCTCATTTCCCGTGCGAAGAGTTTCCGACTGATGTACTGCACAGGCAACTGGGTTCCCTCTCCTCCTTGCAGTAACACAGCTCCAAGCCCTACTCCAGAAGCATCTGTCTGAACAGTAAAAGGAAGAGTGAAATCTGGACATTGCAGCACAGGTTCTTGACACAGACAGTTTTTCAAGTCTTTGAAAGCATTTTCACTTTCCTGAGTCCACTTAAGCTTTACTGGGCTGGATTTACAAGTCATCCCAGTTAGTAAAGCAGATCTTGATGCAAAGTTGGGGATGAGTCGGCGATACCAGCCTACTAACCCCAAGAATGACCGTAGCCTCCTCTTGGTGTTAGGTAGCGGTGCAGCTGCAATTGCCTCAACTTTTCCTACCTGAGGTCGAATACCTCCACCTCCAATCACATAGCCAAGGTACTGAACCTCAGACTTAGCAATGTGACACTTCCTGGCATTGATCACCAAACCAGCATTTTGGATGCGTTGGAAGACATCACCCAGATGTTGCACATGCTCCTCCCACGTCCGACTGTAGATAACAATGTCATCAATGTAGGCTGCTGCATAATCCTCTGCTCCTCTCAACACTTCATCCACAAGCCTCTGAAATGTTGCTGGTGCTCCATGCAAACCAAAGGGCATCATTCTGAATCTATACAGGCCACTTGGTACTCTGAATGTGGTGAAGTCCTTTGAAGCCTCTGTTAAGGGCACTTGCCAATACCCTTTGCAGAGGTCAAGGGTCGTCAGAAAGTTAGCATTTCCCAAACGCTCAATAAGTTCATCAACCCTTGGCATTGGATAGGAATCGAAGGCAGAAACCGCATTCAACTTAGAAAAGTTCACACAAAACCTCAGTTTAGGATCATCTTTCTTTGGCACTAGCACCACAGGGCTACACCACTCACTATGAGAAGGCTCAATGATTCCTGCAGCCAGCATCTCCTCCACTTCTTGTTTGAGTTCAGGAACGAGCCTGGCTGGAATGCGACAGGTGGTGTCCCTAATCGGCTGCTGCTCTAGTGAACGCAAACGGATTTCATGTTCAATGAGGTGTGTACAACCTGGCTTTTGACTGAAAAGCTCTTTTGCCATGTGGGCTTGCAGCTCCTGGCGTTTGTCTGCCGCCAGATGACTCAAATCTGGTAACACTGGAATTTCTGTTGTAGTTGGAAAATACTGCTCCTGCAGCTCTTCCTCATCCACGACTGTGCGTGCCCAGAAGGCTCTAGACTGCTCTTGTTCAACCCACTCTTTCAGCAGGTTCACATGGAAGACTTGATGCTTTTTACGGCGGTCTGGCAAAAAGAGTTCATAGGTAACTGGGCCTGTCTTTTTTGTGACCTTGTGTGGTCCCTGCCACTTGGCCAGGAGGCCACTGTCTGATGTTGGCAGCAGTAGGAGAACTTTCTGGCCCTCCTGGAGAACTCTCCATCTTGATGCTGTGTCATACCTCTGCTTCTGTCGCTGTTGTGCCTGGCCCAGATTGTCATTTGCAAGTTCTTGAAATTGCCCCAGTTTGTCTCTCATCTTCAGAACATATGACAGCTCACTGCACTGCTGTTGTGGCATAGGGCCCTCCCAGGCCTCCTTCAAGACGTCCATTGGACCTCTCACTGAGTGTCCATACAGCAGCTGGAAAGGTGAAAACCCAGTTGATGATTGTGGGACCTCTCTATAAGCAAACAGCAAGAATGGAAGCCACTGGTCCCAGTCTGACCCTGACTCACTAACAAATTTCCTCAGCATGGACTTGAGGGTCTTATTAAAGCGTTCAACGAGGCCATCTGTCTGTGGATGGTAGGGACTGGTCCTCACACCTTGAATTCCCAGCAGCCTGTAAACCTCCTTCACCATGCTTGAAGTGAAATTGGTGCCTTGGTCAGTGATGATCTCCTTTGGGATTCCAACTCTTGAGAACAGTTGAATGAGGCAGTTGACAATCTGGCGGGCCTTAATCTTCCTCAGAGGAAAAGCTTCAGGGTATCTTGTAGCATAATCACAGATGACCAATATGTACTTGTGGCCTGCACCACTCCTTTCTAGGGGGCCTACAATGTCCATGGCAATGCGTGAAAAGGGCGTGTCAATGATGGGCATACTTATCAGGGGAGCCCTATCTCCTTTCCTACCTGGTGCTGTTAACTGACACTGTGGACAAGACTGACAATATTTTACTGTGTCAGCATACTGCTGGGGCCAGTAAAAACGGGGAACCATCCTAGAGAATGTTTTTGTCTGTCCTAAGTGTCCTGCCCAAGGGATAGAATGGCTCAGGTTAAGGACTGTGGGCCTCAAACTCTGGGGGATGACTAGCTGATCACCAATCTGACTGCGTCGATACAATATACCTCCTTTGACCACAAATACTTCCTTTTCTTTCCCTGTCACTTGGGTTGACTCAGGCTTGCATCTAGAGAACAAAGTTGTGAGAGTGGGGTCCTGTCTCTGCAGCTTAGCAATGTCACTTGGAATGAAAAAAGGGTCAGGCTCTAAAGGCTTAGATCCCTGCTCAGCTACCTTTGTCCCCCTGACTCTGTCCTGTCTCCTCTGGCTCCTGCTTTTTCTCTCCTTAAACTGTTTGATATGCTCCACCTCAGGCACTTCCTCCCCTGAAAATGGTAACTCCTCCCATGCTACTGCAGCACTAGCCTGTTCCAGCTTACCTTTGGACCTTGTGACTGCTAGCAAGCTTTCACTGGTACAACCAGCCCTAGCCTCACGAGACTGCTTAGCTATCAACTCAGCAAGGATGGGAAGATCGTAGCCTAACACAACCTGATAGGGCAGTTGCTCCAATACCCCTACTGATAGCAAGTAAAGTTGGCCTTCAACGTGGATAGCTACCTCAGCTATGGGGTAACCTACTTTGTCACCATGGACACAGAACACATCCACTGTCCCTCCACAATAAACAACATCCCTAGGGAGACTATCCTGTCTGACTAGGGTGCGGTTACTTCCTGAATCTAGAAGGGCTACACAGGGTCTGTCTTCAATTAACACACCTATTGTAAGTTCCTCACCTTGACAATCTGTGACTTCTTCCCTCTCCAGCTCGCTTACCACTAACTTGGGAGCAAAACACATGTAGTTCTTACTAACATGGCCCCTAGGACAGTCTGCCTTAAAATGACCTGTCTGACCACAAGAGTGACACACTAAGGGGGCTCTATTTCTAGGTTCAAATTTAGCTAAATTTGAGGGGAAGGAACTATGTCTTGTGTTTCTGGCTTTAAAGTCACTGCCACTGATAGGCTTACCCGAAGGGGTGGGTGGGCGGGACTTGGCTGGAAGATACTCTTTTGATGGACGGCGGGCAGCCAGGAAAGCTTCAGCCAATTCTGCGGCCTCTTTGGAAGTTTTTGGGTTCCGCTCTTTAATCCATGTGCGAAGCTCAGGATTCAGGACTTTGAGGAACTGCTCCATGATGATGGTATCTCCAATCTGTTCCTTTGTCTTTTCCTTGGGCGCCATCCACTTGTCATACAAGTCTTTAAGGCGGACCTGAAGCTCTTTAGGTGTTTCCTCTTCTGCTGGCACACTCGAACGGAATCTCACTCGGTAGGTCTCTGCACTGATTTCAAACTTCTTCAAGACCGCACACTTTACTTTTGCATAATCCATGGTGTCATCAATGTCCATAGCTACATAAGCAGAACGGGCTCGACCAGTGAGCAATGGAGCCAGGTGAAGAGCCCACTCTTCCTGCAGCCACTGACAGGCATGAGCAATTCTTTCAAAGGTGATTAAATAATGTTCAATGTCCTCACCATCACTGTATGGCTGCATTTTGGGGCTTTTCCAGTTTGAGGGCCTCACCAGGCTGGAACGCTGACCTCCATTAGCCAACTGTGATGAGTCAACCTCCGGCCTGCCTTGGATTGCTGAGATTTGAGGAGGCTCCGCTGTCAGCTCAACAGAGGGGGTGGGTGTGGGTGTGGTTGCTGAATCTCCCATCAGCTGCTGACGATCCTGGCGGTCCTGTTGCACCTCATGTTGGAGCTGGGAAAATTGGTGCTGGATTCGCTTCCACCTCTCCTCCTGTCGTTTGCGCTCCTGCTCTATCCTGGCATCACCATCAGCCTGCTGTTGCACCAGACGTCTTAGAAGACTTGCCAGATCAGCTATACTCTCTTGCTCCTGGGCTTGACCACCTGCTGCCCCCTGCTGGTGACAGACATCTTGAGGCACCTCTGGAGGACACTCAGTTGCTTGAGGTTTCTTTTGCCTGGTTGACATTTTCTTCACTGCCTCCTACTGGCCTGGATCCCACCACTGCCACCAAATGTGATGCGGCCAGACTTGAGTGGCTGTTTAGTAGGAGGCAGACACAGGAAACCTTGTCCAGGTATCACAAAGTGTTTTATTTACATCAGTGGAGTCCATGTTGCACATGTAACAAAATCAAAAAAATATGTGCAAAACAAAAAAACTCAAAATAATTAACTTGGCCAAACTGATCAAACTCAACTCATGTAACTCAACTTATAACTTACATCATGTGCACACAGCTACACACTGATGTACTAACTCCCTGACAGTCAAAAAGCAACTGCTTAAATAGGCCCTTCCATCAAGGTCTAGAGGAACTCTGGACTGTACCATTACTGCAGGTAAATCCTATCTCTTTACTACTCACAGGTAAGAAATAAAGTTATTAAATCTCACCAATCACAAAGGTAAACCCTTTTCTATAGCTTCCTAACAACCCACTTGCAACATATGTACACAAATCAAAATCACAGTAAACAAATGACTTAAGCTAATTCACCATCACCCCTCCCCACATGATCCAACCTAGTGACATCACCAATGATGTCACTCAGTGCATAAATACAGGTCATCATTGGGTGCCTCCTCCTTTTGTCTGTGGAGCACATGGTGAGTATGGTGAGTAACACAAAGAGTGATTGAATAATGAAACAGAACTAAGTCAATAAATAACTAAACTTAATACTTGTCAGTGTTTTACTTTAACCCAAAATGTTGTTGAATGTGAACTGTAACCAAACATAATACAAACTACAAACAAACCCGAGATAGTAAGAGTCTGCAAATGAAAAGTTACTGAACATATGGTTAAACAACAGTGAACAAGCATGGTTAAATATGTAAGCTATGATAGTATGATGGTAAAAGTAGGGACAAGTGGTGTACCCTCACCCACTTTGTCACAGTCCTGCAGTGGATCCATGCTTAGCGTCTGATCTGTCATCCAGGCACCACCCACACACCTGAGGGTCTGCAGCAGTCTACCAGGTGTCCAATGCAATACTCTGACTGGCCTCTGGGGCTCCCTCATTTTTCAGGTCCACTTATTTAATTCCTCTGCCCTAGTTAGCATCTGCTAAGGGTCCCCCACAGACATTGTTCTGGACAAGGTCCACAAGTTTTGTAAAATCAGCTCGCCTGTCAGCCTATCCTCAGGTTTTCATCCCCAGTCTGATGGTCAAATTGAGTGTATGAACCCTGCCTCCTGGAGACGACAGCTCAACTGATAGAGTCACACAACTCCCTTCCCTGCTTTCCAACTAGACTATCTCCTGTCCAGTGCTCCCTCTGTCCAGACCTTGTAATATTGTGGGCCCAGGCAGCACAAGGAGGACACAGAACTTGCCATCATATATTTCTTGGTTTTTAATCCATGATAGTGACAGACAAAAGAGCCCACAATCCATACATCACTTCCTATATAAAATACTTCCTGACAGGACTTCCTGTCAGGTCCACCCATAGAGCCTACAGCTCCCTCTATCTAACTCCAGAAGTATTTAGGATACTACATCCCTCCCTTCTCAGGTCTGCAGACAACACACACTGCAAGAGAACATAAGACAAGTTAATCAACATTATAAATTTTACTCAACTTTATACGTTGCACTTACTTCAAATTAACTCTTAATTTGTAACTTACAATTTAGGTTTGTTTTCAAACTTTAAGAACTTAACTTGCAAAAAACTAAACTTATATCAACTACTTCGAACAATTTTTTTTTAACTAAAGTTAAGCAACGGTAGTATTCTCTGCAGAGCTGAATAAATATCCACTTTCTTTTCACTGTTAATTTAAGGCTTATAATAGTCAGGCGGGCGTCTCTCTCTAATAGAGCGCCTTAAGGGTGGTGTTAACTGTTCTTGTAATACATGTGGGGACTCACTCCCCAGTATCAGTGGGGCACTCCCAGAGTCCTCCACATGGGATGAAGAGTCAGGGATCCGGACCTCAGGGGACTGTACTTGTTCTGTCTCCATAAGAGATGGGCTGCTCACAGCCTGAGGTGTACTGGGCTCTATATCAGGAACACCACTTGACTCTCTCTTCCTGATTTGATCAATATGTCTCCTCACGATCTGTCCATTTCCTACGAGGACTGTACATGACAGGGGACCTGTGCAGCTCTCAATCGTTCCAGGAATCCATTTGGGACCATATCCATAGTTTTTTGTAAATACAGGATTCCCAGGTGAAAAACTTCTGAGCTTCGTGTGCGTGTCATGATTAACTTTTTGTTTCCACTGTTTCTTTTCCACCTTAGACTTCATGTCTGGAAGTAACAGATCAAAGGCAGACCTAGGTCTCCTTGACATCAACATTTCAGCTGGTGACAAACCTGTAGTAGAGTGTGGAGTGATTCTGTAACTAAAAAGGAATCTGGCCACTTTTGCTTCCAAGCTCTCATTTCCTCCTTGTATCTTCTTCATCCCTTCCTTAAAGGTTCGAACTGCTCTTTCGGCCAGTCCATTTGATGAAGGATGGAAAGGGGCTGAGGTGACATGTTTGATCCCATTTTTAGACATGAAATCAGCAAACTCCGCACTTGTAAAACAGGTAGCATTATCACTCACCAACATCTGTGGCAATCCATGGACACTGAAACTTTTTCTGAGCTTTTCAATGGTTGCATGTGATGTTGCTGTAGTCACTGGATATACATCCATCCATTTAGAATGGGCATCAACAATCACCAGAAACAGTTTGCCCAAAAATGGACCTGCATAATCCACATGGAGTCGTGTCCAAGGCTTTTCTGGCCATTCCCAGGGATGTAAGGGTGCTGTAGAGGGAGACATGCTATGCTGTTGACATGCGTCACACTGGTTTACTTCCCTCTCAACATCTCGATCCATCTGTGGCCACCAGACATATGACCGAGCTAATCCTTTCATCCTACACATTCCTGGGTGGGACTGATGCAGCAACTTTAACAGAGTTTTCCTTCCTTTCTGAGGAATAATGACACGAGCCCCCCACAGAACACATTCATCTCTCACACTGAGCTCCCAGCGTCTGGTGAAGTAAGGCATGAGTTCAGGCTCCACTGTAGGAGGCCATCCTTTGAAGACATACTCCTTCACTCGTGACAATGTCACCTCTTTAGCTGTCCAATGTCTTATTTGTTCCGTGGTCATTGGTGCATCATCCAATCCATCCAGCATCAGCACCAGATCCTCCTCTTCCTCAGCAGGTGATGTTTCTGGAAGGGGGAGCCTACTGAGGGCATCTGCATTTATGTGCTGCTTTCCAGGTCTATACACAATCTGATACTCATAAGCTCTGAGCCATACAGCCCAACGCTGAACACGTGGTGACACCATCTGAGGAACAGGTTTAGTTTCATTGAACAGGGAGATCAGGGGCTTGTGGTCCGTTACAATTGTAAAGTTTCGTCCATAGAGGTATTTGTGGAACCTTTTAATTCCAAAGATCACAGCCAAACCTTCTTTATCAAGCTGAGAGTATTTCTTCTCCGCTGGTGCCAAGGTCCGAGATACAAAACCAATGGGTTTTTCTGTTCCATCTTCCATTTTGTGGGACAATACGGCTCCTAGGCCATAAGGTGAGGCATCACAGGCTAATAGCAAAGCCTTCTCTCCAGAATAATGCACTAAAACATCAGCTGACTTCAATAAGTCTTTGGATTTCCTGAAGGATTCTTCTTGCTGTTTACCCCAGCTCCAAACCAATCACAAAGGGGCCAGCAATGTGGAGAGATTGGGAAGGAAGCGGTTATAATAATTCAACAAGCCCAGGTAGGCCTTGAGCTCTGTTACTGAAGTTGGGGTGGGAGCCTCAACAACAGCTTTTACTTTGGCTTCCACAGTATGCACTCCTTTAGCATCCACTTTATGTCCCAAATACTGAACTTCATCAGCCAGCAACGTGCATTTGCTTCTCTTTAATCTGAGACCCGCCTCCTCTAAGCGGCTCAACACCTCATCCAGGGTCTTTAGGTGCCTTTCTCTGGTTGCTCCGGTAACCAGTATATCATCCAGATACACCGCTACATGTGGAATTCCCTGGAGAACCCCCTCCATGGTTCTCTGGAATATTGCTGGAGCGGAGGATACACCAAATGGTAGTCTGTTGTATGTAAACATTCCACGGTGAGTATTTACAGTTAAGTACTTTTTAGACTGATCATCCATTTGGATTTGTTGATATGCATAGCTCATGTCTAGTTTTGTAAACTGCTTCCCCCCAGCTAACACAGCCATCAAATCTTCTACTTTGGGTATGGGGTACTGTTCTAGGGTAGAGACTCTATTTACAGTCAATTTATAATCTCCACACAATCTACAGTCACCATCTGGTTTGAGCAAAGGAACCACAGGAGCTGCCCATTCAGAATACTTGACTGGAGTAATGATATTCTCTTTTAACAGTCTGTCAATCTCTACATCAACTTTAGGCTTCATAGCATAGGGAACTGATCTTGGTCTATAAAAGCGAGGAGCAGCAACAACAGGTACATGAATAGTAGCTTTAAACCCTTTTAACGTTCCCAACTCCTCTTTAAAACACTCCTTCATGTTTTTGTAGCACTCGCTGCAGGGTCAGGGGCTGTAAGTGGTTTGCAGTGTGCACTTGCTCCAGGTTCATAGACTGTGGGTGGTGTGCCAGGTGCTTAATTTCAGCCCAGTCCAATTTAACATGCTTCAACCACCACCTTCCCAATAAGTTTGGACCTGTGCCTTTAACTACTATTATGGGCAATCTCTTTTCTTGCTGTTTGTAATTCACTTTCACATATGCTTTCCCCAGCACCTTTATCTTTTGTTTTGTATATGTTTTCAACTTCAGGCGAGTTCTCTTTAATGGAGGGGCATTTTTCACTTTTTCTTTGAATGCTTTCATAGTCATTATGGTGAGTCCACATCCTGTATCCACTTCAAATATCACTGGTTCACCATTTAGAGTCATGCATACCTTGTAAGGGGGCACTGCCTCCTCTTCATCTTCGCACCAGACATTATACAATGATAATGGCTGTTCGTCTTCATCACTCCCTTCTGCCACTCTGGGAGAACAATAATGCACTTTTCTCTCCTGTGTGTAGCGTCTTCCACTTGCTCTGGGCGTTCTGTCATTTCTCCTGTCAGCATTTAACTTTTTCTTATTGCGACACGCTCGAGCTATGTGTCCAGTTATTCCACAGGCATGACACTTTTCCTTTTTGAACCGACAGTCCTCAGGTGCATGTTTACCGTTACAGCGATAACAATCTTTATCTTTTTCTGCTCTTCTCTGACATTCTCTCTTCTTCCCCGTGCTCACTGATCCTCCAGCCCTCACTGCATTACAGGACATGGCTCCTGCCTTACTTTGCAAATCCTGCACATTCTTGTTGGCAGACTCCATTGCTTGTGCTAAAGACAGGGCACTTTCAAATGTGAGATTAGTCTCTGACAATAATCTTCTTTGGATGCGGTCATCATTTATTCCACATACCAGTCTATCCCGTAACATTTGTGAAAGTGTTGCTCCATAATCACAATCTTGTGCCAATTTCCTTAATTCTGCCACATATTCAGACACAGATTCGGGGGATCTTCTCATGCGTGAATTAAATTTAAATCTCTGGACAATTTCACTTGGCTTGGGGTTAAAGTGGTTCTTTAATAAAGTTACCAGTTGTCCAAAAGTCTTCTCTCCTGGTTTTGCAGGACTTAAGAGGTTTCTCATCAAACTATAAGTTTGTGCTCCCACCACACTAAGCAAAATGGACTTCTTTATCTCCTCTTCCTCAATAACATTTGCAATAAAGAAGTGTTCCATTATTTCGCAATATTCCTCCCAAGCTTGCACTTTTGAATCAAATGGTGGCAGGGATCCTATTGTTGCCATCTCACCTGCATGTGTCTTCCTCCCTTCCCCCAAGTCCTTTGTTCACCTGGTGTCCAATCCTCCAATCAAAGAAGCAACTCCTTCCACAGTGGCCAGAGAGCAGGGCAAAACTCTTCTCCAAATTATCCTCGTCGCCATATGTAATATTGTGGGCCCAGGCAGCACAAGGAGGACACAGAACTTGCCATCATATATTTCTTGGTTTTTAATCCATGATAGTGACAGACAAAAGAGCCCACAATCCATACATCACTTCCTATATAAAATACTTCCTGACAGGACTTCCTGTCAGGTCCACCCATAGAGCCTACAGCTCCCTCTATCTAACTCCAGAAGTATTTAGGATACTACAGACCTTCAACCATCCTTCAACCAAGCCAGGTTTGCAGGGTTTGGTACAAGAAGGCTGTTTTCACATTCAGCTGCTTTCTCTATGGTCAACCTACAACCATGATTTGTGACATCACAACTAGTGAAGCCAATCAAAGCATGAAACAGTTCATCTTGTGTCCAGCAGTAACATTTTTCAATAATATTTGTATATTCATGGATTACAGATTCTTCAACAAGGAAGAAACAGAAAGTGTCATTTTAAGAGTTTTTTAATGACATGATTGAACTTTTTGGTGGAGGAATCACATCAGACACAAGTTATTGTTTGAGGCAGAGCATTTTTATCTTTTAAATCATGTCTTAAGGGGGGTTTTAATAACACTTTTCTGGTATTTTAAACAGCCTACATTTATATCCAGACGGGCTTCAGGCCAAAATCAGCATCAACAGTAAGTCCCTGCCCCCAGACTGCTGCTGGGAAATTATCTTGTTCACACAATGGCTTTGATAGTGATAACACTGTAATGGACACCATGTGAAGAAGAAAGCACACAATAGCTTAGCAGTACCTTTTGACTTTGGAAAGACACACACACACACACACACACACACACACACACACACACACACACACACACACACACACCTGCATGGAAAATACTAAATACTCCCCTTCCCCTCCCTATTGTGTTTAAGCTCCATTACCTTTTATGCCAGATTTGTAATCAGGAATTTCCCTCAAACTAGTCACAAGCAGATGTCTTAATGCATTTTTAAAATAGGAATCATTTATGAATAATAAATGAGAAATAAGAGATGGGAGGAGGAATGGGAGGGAGTGTAATAACAAACACAGAAAACTGTATTTAGAGTTTGGACAGTTTGTGGCTGAGACTACAAGAACAGATCTTATTTTAACATATGCACCGAAATGAAAAGCAAGAGGTTGAAATAGTGAGAGAGGTTGGCTTTGGGCAAGTTGTGGCTTGTGGAATCACAGAGCATTCATCCATGTGAAGTAGACTCTTTCCTCTCTCCCAAGCCCTGCCCCCTCTGCCAAACAGATAAAGTGCTATCAGGTGTCCTTCTGGTATGGTGGGCAGTTAAACTGTTGAAAAAAAACGGAACATACTAAAAAAATATTTACTCTGTTACCTTTGCATATGGTCATTAGGATGGTGCAAAGTTCTCTCTGATGAAAGCATAATGTCGGGTTAAAGATTCACTGAAGAATAAAATATATTGAATTTTTGAGATTCCCTGTCAAAATGTTAAAACAAATGAATGCTTAATGTCAATATTTTGGATAGTACTGTGAGTAAGTTCCTGGTAATAACAGCTTTTCTGTAGGAGCTTTATGATAAAAGCCTTGCTAATAATGGTCTTGGGTCAACATTATGGTTTTACTTTAGCTTGAGGAGCACTTAATATGAGTGAGGTCAGCCACAGTGGCGACAGCTGCTGTTTAAAGATGGTGTGGTTGATTATGCCAGAGCATAATTACATGAAAGCACACACAAGGTTAAAGTAAGGGCACAGCAGCTGCCTAGCAGTATTTGGCTGATACACTAAAGATCATGTTTTCAGCAAACAAAACCATTTCCAGCTATGCTGAGGGCATTTTCAGAGGAAGGAGAGCTGTCTAACTCGTTGTACAGAGCTGCGTGTTCAAACTAAATTTTAAACAAAGGTTTGCAGAAGTAAACTGTATCAAGGCCTGATCTAGATCTATATGTGTAACTGCAGTATTACTAATGAAGTGAATGTCCTTTTCCTGTTTGGTTATGTGGAAGATGATTTAAGTGTAAATGGAGGAAGTTCTACTTCTTCCTCTTTGTCTGATACTGTGATGAATGCACTCAGAAGAACTGCTGTTTTATATTCCTTGAAAAGAGGTTAAATGATATGTCTGATACTGGCAACGTGGAGTAAATTTTTAACTTACTGCTGAGTGACAGAAGTGTGAAAGCATCACCTAGCTGTGACTGACCATCAGTGGTTCTAAATTAATCAGTTTTAACATCACAACGTACACAAACAGAGTTTAAAACTGTTTACAGCAAACACCAGCAGCACAGTGAGTGTGCGTGGAGATCATCCTTGCTTGGATGAAGCATGAACACTGAACATGAGCTCCTCCTTGTGTTCGCCTTCATTTCTTCAATCATTCAGACATGCAGACTGCGTTCACAAAAATCACCAGAAAATATCACTCAAATAAATGAATGATGAATTCTATGAGTCAGATTTCTTTATGTATGGATGTCTGAACAGGAAGAACAATGCATGCTGACATAAAATCAGGTGCATGGTCACCAGTTACCATTCTCACTTCCTCCATCACAATCAGCAGAATTTTCTGTTAAAAATGTTTATTTAGTTTTTTATATTTTATATTTTGGTTTGTAGTTGTAGGTTTTCATTTTAATTATAGCAATATATTCATATACAATAGAAAGCTTCACTCCAAATGATGTAATGACTAATGTCCCTGCATGTTTCAGAGGCCTCAAACAACAAAACCAGACCATCTTTAACAGATGTTAGAAAACTGTGATCTTGTTTTAAAATGTCATACAGAAGAAGCAGAAGTAGGAGTATTGTCATTACTACTAAAGTACTGCTTTTTTAAATAATACAGGCTTAAGTTATGATTTACATGCTAGATTACCAAGTTGGTCATTTCACTAGCTGTACAGCTCACTAACAGCTCACTAACCATAATTTCATGTATAAAAATGTATTTAAACAATGATTTGGGATAAAAGGCAATACAGAGGAGTTCTCACATAGTAATACAAATGACAAAGGAAAGGTGTGTTTCTAATATAAAGAAAGGGGAATTATTTAAAGCTAGCAGTGCTCTTATTGTGTTAAGTGTTGAGTGTTTTTAGTGGTAGATGCAGTTTAACTTTGTCTCATTTGAACTATATTGAGATCAGGCAGGAAGCTACATTATTGTCAAAGTAATTCAATTCAATTCAATTCAATTTTATTTATATAGCGCCAAATTACTACACAAAGTCATTTCTTTTACATGGCACTTTTACATGGAGCAGGTCTAGACCACGCTCTTTAATTCACAGAAAGAGACCCAACAGTTCCCCCCATGAGTAAGCACATGAAAAAACTCCCCTTTAACGGGAAGAAACCTAAAGCAGAACCCAGCTCTGGGTGGGCGACCATCTGCCTTGATCATTTGTTTCATTTTGGTTAAAAAAGATGTCAGTGAATAAAATTATGACCAGTGCCACTAAGTACTGATTGAACTGGCTATTTAAAAAAAAAACAAACAAACATAAAAAGTTGCAGTTCACTGTTTGTCAGTAATTTGAAGTTCTGCTACAGAGAAAATATTGAATATATTGATCATTAAATTCATTTTTGGATGTTTTAGATTTGAAATCACCTTAATGTAAGTAACCAAAGAGCTACTGTGGCATGCAGATAAGAACTGTGAATGTGGCTTTTCATACATGTAAATGAATAAAATGAGGAACTGTGTGTAATATTGTGTGTATGAATATGGGATATTCCAGGTTTTAATACAGTAGTACAAAGGATTAAAATGCTCAAAACCAGCTTATTTAAGATATTATAAAATGTATAAATCATGAGCTGAAAATACAAGATACACATCTGTCAGTCATGACCTGCACTGTGTGAGTGTGATGAAGCCTGGAGTTTAATCAGCACCGTTCATCTGTTTACTGTAACACTGTCACCATGACAACATGGTGACATAAACTGAAGACAGTTAAAATGTTACATGAAAATATTTTATAAATGCCATCTTGATTTTGAACAACGGAGCTCTCTCTATGTTTCACAGTGATGATCACATCTGATACTGAGGAAGTGAGAAACCTGAAGGAGGATCCATCACTCTACCCTCTGGTGGACTACACTGGAACAACAACACTGATCTCTTTACAATCACAGGACTGCTGCGGACTGACTCCAGGATTCATACTGCTGACTCTAAAAAAGTAAACATTTTCTTTACAACTTACAAACTAAAAGTTATAATTAACACAACTAAAGTAATATTGGGAAATCTGATTTTTGAATAAACCGTTTATCTTAACAACTACAGTTACATGAACATACAGTTTCCAGTCCTTGTCATATGCAGATGATGTTCATCAGCTGATAATAAGAGGACTTCTTCATTAGTTCATTCCAAATCACAGCAGCACTGCTTTAGGTTAAAGGGCTGGTTCACACAAATAAAATAAATCTCATGCACATAGTTCTGTTTTCATTTTTAATCCATGGACTAGTACAACCTAAACTGTCTTCACAGTTTTTTAAATTGTCTCTTGTAGTCGGAATTCAAAGAGGACATTTAATTGTCTTTAAATTGGAAATGAACAACTATGGAGAATTTATTTAGAGGATGGAATTATGTTTCTGTGAAGGTGCGGGTGTCTTAACACCTACGGTTGTGACGCCCATGGTGGTTGACACTGATGAGAAAACCTTTTCTGTGGACCAGTTAACACAAGTGGGTAACACGTGGTATTCAGCAGCAGACATCATATGAGCCAAGATGTGGTCAAACAAGCACAGTTTGAAAGAGGCTCTAGCTGCACTTTAGTTTCTGCTCAGACAAGAAGAACAAGCAGTAAAGCAGGGTCAAAGGTCACCATGGAGTTATACGTGAGGATTACCATCTTTTTTATAGGTAAACTTTTAACTACATAACTGATGTGATAGCTCTTTACCTGATCAGGGTGTCTGAAGAGTGAATTGATGTATTTTATATGTATTATATAAATCATATAATGTAATTATATATTTCTATGATTTTAGAGGCCTGCACAAATGAATATGTATAGCTTGGGTTATTTTCCAGCTGAGACTTCAGTTCAGCTCCGCTCTACATGTCCTAGAAGATGACTTGCTTCATCAAACCAACTCTATTCAGGACTGGACCAACAGCTTTGAAGATGGGACCTGTTGAGATGGGACAGAATATCATGTCAAAAAGCTATTGGACATTTGACTATGTTATATAAAACACATTGACTTTGTATATTATTTGTTAATATGTGATGTGTGTGAGAATAACAGCCACAGTAGGATGAGGATGCAGTGTGTGCACTGACATCAGTGTAGAGCTGATGGTGCAGCTGTCACAGTGTCTCTTTACATTTGTCAAATTGATAAAAACAGCAGCTAGTGCTATGGTCAGCGCCACCCTCATGTCTAAATATGGTCACTTCTGGCTCCAAAAATCAAACATGGTGATGGCCAAATCCAAGATGGCGATGGTGAAATTTTTACACTCTAGGCTTCAAAACGGCAGTTCGCAAACCAATGGATGACATCACAGTGACTACGTCCATATTTTTGGAGCCAACCTCAAGTGGCCATTAAAAGAACTGCAGTTTAAGGCATTTCTGCATTGGCTTCATTTTATAGTAAAAGTTGACAAGGAACGACTTGATGTGATGTCATGTGGTCATTGCTTTCAGTTTTATCTGTAGGAAGTGTTATTTGCTTTTTTTAAGTGAGCAAAACAGGTTTAAACCAGAAACCATGATTTTTGATCAGACCAATGTAAAAATGCACTTTAAATCAATGACACAGTCATTTCACTTTTTTCAGTGTACGTACAGGGATCATTATTATCATGAAACATGATCTAAGGTGTATTTGTGTGTGCAAATACTAACCTGACAGCATCTTTTGCCAGATATTTGCATACAGTATAGTATACATGTGTGTCTGTGTTCACTGAATCTGCAAAGACAAAGAGGAAGTTTTTAAATAAAATACAATAAATAAGAAGTAAAACTTAATTTTATATACAGCACAAAAACAGGGTTACAAAGTGCCTCTCCCACCACTCTTTCTCTCTCTCTCACCACCATGAACAGCCAGGACTGTCTTACTGTCAGACACATTTAATACTTAATAACTGAATATGTTTCATTGAGAATATGAACTTTCAGTAATAGAAGACGTCTGTGTCTGCAGGAGTTTTTACAGACTCGGCAGAGGAAACATTAATTACACAGATGCTACAGTGTAATCACTTTAACACAGAGATCCATAACATTTAATAAGGATGAAGATATGTTATAAAACAAATAAATAAGAAATACCTGCTTGTGTTTGTCTGGTTGTCGTCTTGGTTTTGTTAAAACACTTCTTCTTGGTAATAAAGGCAACAAGTAAAACTAATACAGCAAGCACGATGGAGATTATAACTCCTGGCACAACATCTGTCAAAAAAACAAAACAAAAACAAAAAAGACCCAACATCAATAAAACACAAAACAATATGTATCAATGACAAAACCTTTAAATATATATGATATTAAATGTAAGACTTTGGGGAAATTTATAAGAATGTGAGTATTTGTGTTAAAAAATGAGTCTTACAAGATCTTGTGTTTGTGTTGTGACTGTTGTCTTTGTTGTTTTGTTCACTGCAGGATGTTGTGATGTTGACATTAACAGTCTTGTTTTCAGCAGGGTTTGCAGCCACACATCTATAAGAGGAGCTGAAATCCTGCTTGTGTACAGTGAGAGGCAGAGAGAGAGCAGAGCTGCTCTGGTTCACTTTCTCCTCGTCTTTGTACCACAACAGTATCGTCTCTTCAGCTTTCTCCACAAAACACAGCAAGATGCAGCTCTCACTGCTCACACTCGATGTGTTCACTGCAGGACTTGATACAGACTCTGGAGAAGAAAATAAAGGAGATTAAAAATTAGACAGTATGAGTGACTTTAGAACCCTGATATACTTCTAATCTAATTACTGTTTGTTTTACACACATTCTACTGACAGTTAAACGTCTAAATAGGCCGCTTGTTCTTTTTCTGAGGAAAAAGTTGATATGCATAACATGCAGCCACAGAGAACCACTGCTATAGAGCAACAGCTTCAGTCCAACAGTTTGCAGTAAACACATTCTAACAATGAGAAGAAGTCAACTATCATCAGTAAATATCACTGGACTGTCCACATGCTTCTATTTTTTATTCCATTGTGTGAATTTTTGAAGTTTTATTTTACACATTCAGAATCCAGACAATAAAATGGCAGACAGTAAATAAAGAGCACTGCAAACATTGCACAGAATGTTTTGTTTACGTTTCGTTTGAATAAAATGGAAGATAAAGAGACTGACTAGTGATGGAAATGAGGATACTTATATTACATTATTTTATGAGAAAGTAATGTATGCTATCACATATTAACAAGCTAACATATGAAACACTGTTTGTGTGTTATCTCATTAATAATTCAACATTATTCAGCTCCTGTTGTACTTTCATTGTTTTTATAAGGGTGAGGATGTCTGTATCACACAATACACTCATAAACAACAACAATGAAAACAGTTACAAGTTTCTGTTACAATCAACCAAGTGTTGCCAACAACAATTCCCATCCTAACTGCCATCATTATGTTAATAATCTAGTCAGTAACAGCCAACGTGTCCAAAAATCCTCTGGCTCTTCTATCATTAGTGACCATCTGCCATGACAGCAGTTAATGATTGATGACTTACACCTGCCTGACAGGTGTACATTATCTTCTATCATAGTTCTTTCATAATTCTAGTTATAATTCTAGTTATATAATTATATATAGTTATTTATAATATTATATAATTCTAGTTATAGTTCCAGTTTCACCTCTCATACAGCAGCTCAGTGCAAGTTCAAACACAGTTTAATGTAGTGTGGGAGTTATGCTATAACTAATATAGCCCTAGTTTGTGCTTCTTGTATTATTATACATTCAGTTCACACTCTCAGTCTCTCTAAAAGATAATTATCAGACACTATTTAAAAACCCAGAAGGTCATTTAAAAACATCAACTGTTGTTCTGAAGGTATTTTCAGACTCTTCTAACCAACTGGATGAAACTATGTTCTGTCTGCTGAATGAAAAGAAAAAAAAGATTTGCCAAGTTGTGTCTTTTATATATATACACACATATATAAAAGCTTGTGTTGTGTAATGTAACCAAACACAATGAATTATCATAAACAACAAAACAGAATTAAAAAAACATGAAGCTGTCATGAAGATCTTTCACACTGTGCTATTGAACAGCGTCAGGCATAACTTTCAGTGTTTAATCAATTAATAAACTGATCATTTAAAAAAAGTTATTGTCAATACATTTAGTAAAATTGCATTTTAATGATGGATGAATAAACTTAGTAAAATAACAGATAAAAGGTCATTATATTTACTAAATCATAATTTCATTTCCTCACTCTTTCATTTTAAACAAAGCTATGAAATATTATTCTCTGATATTCAATAATTGATTTCAAGTCAGTTCTCTTTCATTTAAAGTTGTGTGAACATTGTTAAATGAAATCAAAGCCACAGATCAGCAGCAGGAGGTTCTGTTTCCTCTCTGTGGGTTTCAAGTGATCACAACATGGAAACAATGAGTGTTAAAGCAGGAAACACATGAACTGTGAGCTGAGATAGAAAAGACAAACGCAGAAATGAATGGAGACTTTTTAAGATAAGTTTAGCTTATTCCATTTGAAAACTCTATTATTATCTAATAATAATAATCTTTATTATTTATTCTTCATTTCAAGACAGAACAAGGCAACCAAATGATCAATTAGTAAATTTAATGATACTGATGTTGTAAAATAACAATTATTCAGGTGGCTCTATAATCCCATGTCAAGCTACCTGCTCAGATGAACCATCTCAAGATGAGGGTCAGACCCAAGTGTAATGTAATGAAGAAGGACTGATGCAGGATATGCTGACACAGCAATAAAAGGAGCTACACAGCCTTATGATGGAAACATAAGTTCTCAGAGTGTCAGTAATGATCATTCTCAATGACATGAGACATCTATCTTATAAAAGTTTGCACACACATCTTGTCTCCATTTTATAAACCTACATCAGCTCATTGTAAATAAATGACAAATGTGCTGCTCTTTCTCTTCACTGGATGTACATTCAATTTGTCATTCAGACTGCAGCAGTTAGCAGTACAGTCTGTGGCAATATTGAAATCAAACACTGATTTTGTCCCCTGAAAACATTTTATCAATCTGGACAGACAACAGACGTCTGTGAGGTCATATTGTTTGTCAGGTAAACAATAATATTAAGTGGTGGTTTAAGTACAGAAAGCTATGTGATGGAGACACAGAGTAACATACAGACTGCTGAGGTCATAAATGGAGAATCATATTCAAACAATGCTATACAATACACAAGAAATGCAACTTACCATACACTGTGAGTTTGTAGGATGTGAATAAAATAGGTTCCTTAGAGTCAATAGTATAAATTCCTGAGTCACTCCTCTGCAGTCCTGTGATTGTAAAGAATCCAGTGTTTTTATCCCAGTGAAGTCTGTTATTGTAAATTTTCTCTGCTATCTTAAGTTTCTTCTCGTCCACATTAGCAATAGTCTTTCCTTGAAATAAAAGAAATCCAAACTCCACCAGAGGGTCAGGTAGAGTGATGGATCCTCCCTCAATGCCTGTCAGGTTCTTCACTGTCTCAGTATCAGATGAGATTATCACTGTAAAGTCAAAAGACAAACAACAGTCAGTTCAGTCATATCATCTGATGGAGGCAACATTTCTAACTTAGAAGGAACATACAGATGTTAGTGAGATGAAGAATGTGGAGCTGATCCACTAACAATGAATAGTAAAGTCACTGTAGTAGAACTGCAGCAACAATCACTGTCTACCAATGTGTATAAATCCTGTGATCACTGTCTTTACTGTCACATTTTGAAATATTCTGTTGTCCATCATGTTACATTGATGACAAATCACTGATCTGGAGGAGTTTCATTTTCCTACCTTATTTTACACATTTTTATACATGATCTGTTCTTCTGATGCTGGTTGGTGCAAACTAAACATTAACAATAAATGCATCTTAGAAATGTTTAACAGCAGCTAATGAGATAAAACTGTCTTGATGAGATCAAATTAAAGCAAACGTTTCTATTCTAGTTTTTACTCCTAGCTGCAGGTGAAGCAGCTGCAGGGACCCTCTCTCCCACTGAACATCTATTGGACACCAGATTAAACTTCTTTTTTCTGTGTTTCCTGTGTTATATTTGTTATCACTGATAAACTATTAGACACTTTCATTGTAATGACTTTGTTTTTGGCATTTCACCACACTGACGGAAGCATCACAGTATCTGTTCTGTCACATGTAAAAATGTGTCTGTTAAGCTTCCTGTGTGGACACAAGACTATCAGACTATATTCAGACTGATCAGATATTCTTTCAGTCCATGTTGTTGATGATTTTGTGACCACAGTTCCTGTTTGACCTCTGTGCAATTCTATATGTTGCCTTTAGGTAATTAGCCTTGAAAACAATGTATATAAACATCAACATCATTTTCATACAGATAGTAATTATGATGCTGAGTGTAGGCTGAGAGCTGATGTATCTGAATTGTATACTGATTGAACTTGGACTTGGACTTCATAGTAGCTTTCCTGTGTTCATATTACAAACTGACATCTGGCATGGAATATCTGTGTGAAGTACATTTTCCCATACTTACATACATACTATATTATGCACATGTAATTCAATTAAATTCAGTTTTATTTATATAGCGCCAAGTCACAACACAAAGTCATCTCAGGGCACTTTTTACAAGTCTATATTTAATCTGGAATAGTTTTGCATGATTTACAGTTCTAAAATGATAAATATTCCTCTGATATTGACTCTTTCTGCAGCTCCTCAGTTCAGCCTCTGTCTGAAACAGTCTCTGTCTCTTTAAAGTCTCCTTCCTGATCAGCCTACTCTGTTCTTGGAAGCTTTTTTGGAAGCTGCACCATGGAAGACTCCCACTGACTGTGAAGGCCACATCAACAAACCATGAAACAAACTATAGTATCAGGATTTTACTACTTTTTCTTGTTCTTTACTCAAAATGTCAACTTCTCAAATACATCTGTACATATTTGAATCGAAATCTGAATAGAAATATGAGAGTGAACAACATAAACAACACATGGAAAACCATAGCAACAACCTTAGAAATCAAGACTATGGAACAGTGGTTGTTTCTGGGCAGAAGCAAAGCAATCGTTGAGTGCAGGTTGATTTCTACAGTTAAACTCAAGTTTTAGAACTTAGATCTTGTTTAACAGATATCTGACATCGTAACAGTATATAAAGAACAGAAAGTCATAGAAAGTATTATATTTGAGCCAATATCAACATCCCTTTAAATTTTAATTACACAATTCAACTTTTAAGCTGATAGTTGCATGTTGCAAATTACACCTGCATTGGTTCTTTATTATATTGCTTCCAAAAGTTTAGACCAGACAGACCACATAAAGAGAAATGATACACAGTAATTAAACAAAGCTCAATGGACTGATATGTTTCTGATAGCATTAACTTGTTACTGCTGTGAATAAGGTCACAGTGGTTTGTAAATATATTCAGACAGACTGCAATCTTCTGTCTGGTCAGTGCAGATTTATAGATGTGTGGAAACACCTTCCTCTAAATGTGTAAGTGTAAGCAGCTGTATTTACAGTAATAACACCTTGGTTGCAACATGTATATGTGCACTGAACAAATCAGTTAAAAAAAAAAAAGATAAATCAGAAATAATAAAACAAAGAAACATGGCAAAATGTTTTTGGAGTCATGATTAAAGTGATTAGCAGTCAGTACTCAGCTTCAATCACTAACATTAAGACCACAAACTGAACCAGACATCTTGGTGCAGTCATGGACTCAGACATAGATTTTAATAGCCACATTAAGAATATATTAAACTACTGTAATGATGTAATAATGTTGGTCAGACAACTGCAGCTGATTCAGAGTCCTCACTGGATCACTGACCATTTGATTTTTAAATAATCCTGGTTTATAAAACATGAATAGTTCAGACATATATTCTTGATCTGCTGCTAATATATTATGAGCCATCCAGATATATTTAGTCAAAATTAAATATGGAGAAGCAACATTATGTTCTTATGAACTTTGTTTCAAATCTTGGTTCTTTCAAATACTTTTACAGGTAATAACTTACTTATAAAAAAGAAAATAATCCTCATCAGCGCAGCCATCACAGAGTTCAGATGAAGACAAATCTTCTGTTAATTCCTTTGATAAGAATATATATATATATATAATATATATTGATAAGGTGTGACTCGACCTGTGACTGTTCACTCCTTGTGCATTCACTGTAGCTTCACATTACGCGGCAGCAGGGCGCGTTCATTACAGAATTGCGGGGGGGGGGGGGGGAACTGCTGGATCATATTTCACTGTCTCACAGACGCACCGACGCAGCCCTTTGTTTATTGTTTCACACATGATTTTTTTTTCACCATCAGTGCTTCTTTATTGAAAACGATTCCACCACATAAACCTGGAATCTGTGTGTAACAGCTGAACTCTTTATAGAAACTCAGTGGTGTTGATGTGTCGCAGAACAAAGAACATTAATTACCATCAGATCCTGACTGATCCTTTTCATGAAGTTACCGCTGCTGCGCCACGTGCGTATATGCGCACATCACTCTGTCAGTTTAAAGACACATCGCTTCTGTTGCTGTGTGAAGCTGCAGGTGTTTAATCAAGTCAAAGGAAAGAATCTGACCCACAGCAGCTTGTTTTGAAGAGAGATATAAAAAAAAGACACAGCAAACAAAGACATGCGGCTTGATGTCCTGAACATGACAACCTGCAGTCACTGACAAAACTGGTCGGTAATATCCTACAGCAACTCAGGTGAAAGAGATTAATTAATACTAATGAGTCGAAATGGATGCATCAAGAACATAATGCCATCACTGGCAATTAAAACAATGGATAGATTTTAGCTTGACTTCAACTTCTGACTCAGGCAAAATAAATACTGTCTGTAGGAAGGTGAAATATAATCATGTGTAACAATGACACAATCTTTCATGACATTATTTTCCTTGCTTATGAAAAGTTGTTTTCTTTTATATATATATGTGTGTGTGTGTGTGTTTGCGTGTGTGTACAACACTATTTGTGCTTTGTCCTTTCATCCCCAGTTGTGAATGTGTATTTACTGTACATAGCAAAACAGCATCAGTTAGTTTATATAGACTTTTGCAAGCAGTGAAAAAAGCGAATCCTTGCAAAAATTTCTTGCAAGGATTTCCAAAGTGATTCCTTCATCCTGGATAATTAGGTGAAGATGTTTTTGCATTATCAGTTATTTTTTTCACTTGATTACTTGACAACATTAATGTTCAAGTAAATGCACTGTTTGTAAATGATTTCTGATGCTGTGTCATCATAGGAAGTTATGTTAATGCTCTGTTCTCTGCAGTTAACACACCTTATACCAGTATAGAAAGCATAAGCATAGTTCAGGTATAAAAATCTGTATGAATAGTCGACTCATTTATCATAGTTTCTTGTGTCAAATTCCTTTTCACAACAGCATTTGAAGCACTATCCTCTAAAATACCATAAAGTTTTCTGACTTCACTTGTTGCAACATTTAAGCTCCTCAACTGGAAACTTGTTTGTTCCTGAAGTAAAACCACATGTACCTTTGCCTCTTCCTGTTATGCTTTATAATGCGGACTGAATGGGAGGATATTGAGCTCTAGTGTCACTGTCCAGCCATTCAAGCCATCTAGGTTAAGACATGCATGAGTCAAACACACACCATCAACCCACAGAAAATGGTTTCTGTCAGTTTCTCACAAAACATGCAGAGCTGTCTATATATTTTAACCATTTACCATTTTCCACTGCTGGGAAGCTATCAGTATGCAGAGCTTTCACAGTCTGCAATTATATTAATATTTGAATGTAAACATGTTATATAAAGATTGGTGACAAACTATGTGATTCACTGTGTAAAGGACTGCCTTCTTCCCTTTTCACGAGAATCTGTTACCCAACTTTAGCTTTTTTCATGTTTATGAAACATTCATATTTGTTTGTCAAGTCATACAAACAGCAGAACACAAACTTGTTTTATTCATAGTTTTATCTATGTTCCACAGGGGTTATGATCTGCTTAAAGGGGTCAGCTTCACTGTGGTGAGCTATGGTGTTTTTTCTTGTCATTGTTCCGTTTGTGGTGTTTTGTGCAGATCATTATTCATTCAGTGAGCTCAAATGTACATCATCAAGTCCTCAAAGCTGTTAGTGACTGAGGACTGTCATGCACTGGCAGGAAGAGTAAAACTGTTTTCAAGCAAATTAAAGTTAATGTACTCGTGTCTGTGTCGGCCTGAAAAATTAGAAAGAAAAAATATGCTGCATTCCTGCAGGAACCTGGTAGGAACAAAACCCAGTGTTGCTTCACAGTGATATATTTAGCTGACCTGAAAGTGCACCGGAGGAGGTGTGGCAGGCAGAGATGCCAAGCAGTCAACCTGTACTATCTAAATTACATTTCTGGGGAACCAGCGACTACTGTGAAAGAGCAGTTGGCAGGCAGGAAAGTCTGGTGGGCAATCGGGAAAGACCGTACCAGGGGTGGGCGGTTAGTCACCTTACCCACTAGTTTCTCTTGGGGAAGCACCTACAAACTGACTATGAAAAGGCACAAAGAAAAACAACCTGGAGGCCCTCCGAGAGGCGGGATGAAAGATGGGCCTATTTTGAGGGATCAGTCGGTGACAAACGGAACGAACAACGACAATGAGAAGGTATTCCGAAAGTGTAAATGCAGGTGGCAGAAGGTGACTTCATTCAAAGGACTACAGATCCATCAAGGGAGGATGAAGTGTGGGAGGACTCCCGACCAGCATGACCGCACTGCTTCGGCAGGTCAGACGGAAGAGACCCAAAGCCAGGTGGAAAACCGCAGTGCAGCGGGATCCAGCAATGCTGAGAGGGCAACCTCAGCGGAGGCAGGAAAGGAGATGGAAGCAGCCCCTTAGAGTGACGATCATGCTGTCCCCCCGAGAGTCGCACAGTCAGAGAACCTACGAAAGCATCCAGAAAGGCGCAGGAAGATCAAGTGGCCAAAGGTGAAGGACCAAGAGGAATGGCGCAGGCTTGACGATCATCTGAAAGAAGTGCTGGAGCATTCCCTGCGAGGAACAGTTGAGCATAAGCTAACCTCACTGAGCAACATCATCTATGAGGAGTGCAGAGAGAGGTTTGGAGAGTGCGTGACCAAGCGATCCTCAATCCAGAGGCAGAAAGGACAGAGGGAGAGATCCATTGATGAGCTTGTAAGCAAAAGGCGCCAACTGCAAAAGAGGTGGAGGAAAGCAGCCCCAGAGGAAAAAGAAGGGCTCAAGGTACTGTGGGACGACCTCAAGCAGAGGCTTGCCAAACTGCGTCGGGCAGAGAGAATCAGGAAGCGCCGGAAACGGAAGGAGAAGGAACGAAAAGACTTCTTCAAAGATCCATTCTGGTTTGCCCGTGGGCTGCTGGACAAAAAGCGAAGCGACAAGCTAACAATCTCAAAAGAGGATTTGGAGCATCACATCAAGGGCCAGTACACAGATGCAGCCAGAGCACTACCACTTGGCTCACCAGGCCATGTGCCACGTCCAGACTCCCCAAAGACCCCTTTCGACACCTCCCCACCCAGGTTGAGTGAAATTAAGGACGTCCTGAAAAGGGCCAGATCAGCCTCAGCACCAGGACCAAATGGGCTCCCGTACAAGGTCTACAAGAGCTGTCCTCAAGTTACAAAGATCTTGTGGAAGCTCATGAGTGTTGCATGGAAGAAGCAAGCGATCCCGGCGGAGTGGCAAGAGGCAGTTGGAATCTTCATTCCTAAGGAGCAAAATTCCAGTGAGATCAGCCAGTTCAGGACAATTGCCCTGTTGAACGTGGAGGGGAACTGTTGAACTTCTCGGTCCTGGAAAGGAGGATGACCAACTTCCTCAGCATCAACAGCTACATTGACACAAGTTTTCAAAAAGCTGGACTGCCAGGCTTTCCGGGATGTGTTGAGCATGCATCTGTGATCTGGGAGCAGATACAGCGCGCCAAAAGGGAGAAAAGCGACCTACACGTGGTATGGCTCGACCTTGCAAATGCTTATGGCTCAGTACCACACAAGCTAGTGGAGTTTGCCTTGGAATTCTTCCACGTGCCTGTGTGCATCAGTAACATCATAGCCAAGTATTTTGACAACCTGCACATGTGCTTCTCAGTAGATGACTACATGACGGGATGGCAGTGGCTAGAAGTTGGAATTGCCATGGGCTGCTCTATATCACCATCAGGAGGGAGACTCCCCGCTCTGAGAGGTTACATGGATGATGTGACAAGCATCCTTCAAACTGCCCCATGTACGGCACGACTCCTCCAGCGGTTCAACGAACTGACAGTCTGGGCAAGGATGAAGATCAAGCCTGCCAAATCCAGGAGCCTTTAGATCAGAAAAGGGGTGAGAGACGACAGGATGGTGTTCACAGCTGGAGGAGAGAACATACCACTCCTGGCAGAGCAGCCCATCCACAGCCTCGGGAGGGAGTATACGTCAGAGCTCTCGGACAGGCAGATGGAGCGGACGGTTCAGAAACAGCTGAGAGAGGGGCTCGCAAAGATCGACAACAGCCATCTTCCTGGGAAACTGAAGGTGTGGTGTTACCACTTCACACTTTTCCAGCGTGTGATGTGGCCGCTGAAAGTAGGTGAAATTCCATCTTCCCTGGTCAGCAAGATAAACGGCATTGCCAATAGGTACATCAGGAAGTGGTTGGGCCTCCCCCGCTGCTTCTCAGATACAGGCCTCTTCAGCAAGTACATTCTGCAGCTTCCTCTGAAGTCCATCAGCCTAGGATACAAGCAGGAGAAAACCCGCCTTGCACTCGAGCTGAGGGAATCCAGAGACGAAGCAGTGAAGGGCGCAGAGGTGATTGTCCGCACCGGGCGGAAGTGGAAAGCCCAGGAAGAAGTGGAGCAAGCTGTCTCCAGGCTGCAACACAAGGAGGTCCTGGGGAGAGACCAAGACAGCCGGGCAGGGCTGGGCTAGGGGCAACCTGTCCAGTTCTGGTCCAAAGCCACAAGGGAGCAGGGGAAGACCATGGTGGTGGAAGAGGTCTCACAAGTGGAGAAGGACTGCTACCTCGTCAAGGCCGTGTCCCAGGGTAAACAGGGAGCATGGACTCACTGGGACAACACCATCAACAGAGTCATAACCTAGGCTGATATCTGGCGAACTCCACAGTCACGACTCAGCTTCCTCGTGAGGGCAGCCTATGACACTCTTCCATGCCCCCGAAAACCTTGCCTAGTGGTTGGGAAGCGAGGGCAAGTGCTCCCTGTGCAGCAAAGACAATGCAGGTCTCCAACACATCCTGTCAGGGTGCAACATCGCACTGACACAGGGGCGCTTCCGGTGGCGGCACAATCAGTTGCTGAGGAAGTTGGCAGAGCAGTTGGAGAGATGCAGAGTCGGGGCAAACAACTCCTCCGATCCCCATCGGCAAAACATTGCCTTCATCAAACCAGGAGAGGTAGGACAGAAGACAGTGACCGGGAGGTCAGGTCGTCTGCTTACCCCTGGAAAGAGATGGGAAATTCTCGTCGACCTGGACAAGCAGCTGGTCTTCCCAACTGAGATCACACAGACAACGTTAAGGCCGGACGTGGTGATGTGGTCCACAGCTGCCAAGAAAGTCCTTATCATTGAGTTGACTGTGCCCTGGGAGGAGGGGATACCAGTGGCACATGAGTTCAAGCGGTCGAAGTACAGCAATCTGGCGGAGGAGTGCAGAGGAGGAGGCTGGTCCGCTACTATTCACCCGGTGGAGGTCGGATGCAGGGGCTTTGTGGGGGGGTCTGCGATCCGGCTGCAGGAATGACCGGTCACAGCCTGAAGAAGGCCATCAGGGATTTGGCAGAGGAGGCAGAGAAAGCAAGTTTCTGACTTTGCTCCCCCAGAACTATGCAACCCCTGGGATTGGCCAGGAGGCACCTTCTGGGCGGACAGACTGAAACCTTAAAACAGGGTCTCATCTAAGACTCTGGGCTGGTTTTTGTGTGCTGCTTTTTGCCACTTTTTGCCCTTGTGTTTGGATCCAGCTGTTTTCAGGCGGCTCTTTTGGGCTGCTTGATGCTGCTTGCTGGTTCTTCTTGCTTTCCACCATGCCAGTGGAAAGCTTGCAGTTTGCTGTTCTGAAGATGTGACTCAGAGCATCTCTTGAATCTGGAGTCATGAGTTGAGCGTCGAGCATAGGAGAGCATGAGAGCAGAAACCAGGAGTTCTCTCCCAATGGGAACTTTTCAAGCACGGACTGGCCGATTCACTCATCACCACCAGATCCAGACTCCAGCTCCTCACCCCAGCAACGGACTCCATTCTCAACAAGAAGCCACCCCAGGGAACAAGCAAGTATTCGTACAAAACCTCCGTCAAACCCGTTAAACCCTGGTGCTTTCATGGCTGGTAATTTCAACTAGCAATTTGGAACTAAGCTGTGGTGCTGTTGATTTGACTTGCTGTTTCTCAAGTAACAGTCATCTCATCTGTTTATCAGGTTTCCCATTCCAACTACACAATAAATAACTCAGCATCATGCATTCTGAACTTTCACCAGCCATAGCCTTGTGTATCAGTTTCCCTTTTCCTTTTGTGTCTTGTCTGTAGAATGTTGTAGTGTTTAGTACTTGTAGCTGTAGTGTTAGTAATAAATGTGTCTTTAACTAAGGTGAACTTGTTTGTGTTTTATTGCACTTGCATCTCAGTCACTTAACCTTAAAAGACCTAAAATCATAATTGCGATTAATAACAATCATAATTCTAATAGACCTCTCTTGTGTGCCCAGCAAGGAGGGCTATTTCCCTATTATTACACATACTCTAATATGTGTTATGTCACTAGACAAATGATTTCATGTTGGAGTTGTGCACAATAATAATTCATAATTCCCCATAATATCATCAAGATATTTGAGTGCACAAATTCCTAAAGATGTTAGAAAACTGTGACCTTGTTTTAAAATGTCATACAGAAGAAGTAGAAGTAGTAGTATTGTCATTACTACTAAAGTACTTATGATTTACATGCTAGATTACCAACTTGGTCATTTTCACTAACAGCTCACTAACCATAATTTCATGTATAAAAATGTATATATGATTTGGGATAAAAGGCAATACAGGGGAGTTCTCACATAGTAATACAAATGACAAAGGAAAGGTGTGTTTCTAATATAAAGAAAGGGGAATTATTTAAAGCTAGCAGTGCTCTTATTGTGTTAAGTGTTGAGTGTTTTTAGTGGTAGATGCAGTTTAACTTTGTCTCATTTGAACTATATTGAGATCAGGCAGGAAGCTGCATTAGTGTGAAAGTAATTCAATTCAATTCAATTCAATTCAATTCAATTCAATTTTATTTATATACCGCCAAATCACAACACAAAGTCATCTCAGGGCACTTTTACATGGAGCAGGTCTAGACCACGCTCTTTAATTTAGATAGAGAGACCCAACAGTTCCCCCCATGAGTAAGCACATGGAAAAACTCCCCTTTAACGGGAAGAAACCTAAAGCAGACCCCGGCTCTGAGTGGGCGGCCATCTGCCTTGACCGGTTGAGAGAGAGAGAGAAGAGGGTTGGGGGGTTGGGGACACAGTGAAAAAGAACAGCAGCAACAACAACAATCAACAACAGATTTATAACTAGTAGCAACAAACAGCAGCAACAGCAGGAACACTTTACCTTTAGGAAGTAACTCTAGGAAGTAACACTTCAACTTTATCTTAAGTTCTGCTCAGAGATGACATGAAGCAGTTTTGTGGTTTGGTTTGACACACCAGTAAAGAATCATGGAGTTATTATTATCATCTTTTTCATAGACAAGCTTTTCATGTACATAACTGAGGTAACTTACTTTTTACTCATTTATTAATTTGTGACTTCTTGCCTTTTAAAATCTGCTTGCATTTTTTCAGAAGATGTGTCAATACACACACACACACACACACACACACACACACACACACACACACACACACACACACACACACACATATATATGTCGAAAAATACCAAGGGTTGAAAGAGGAGCTAGAGAAGATGTGGGGAGTAAAGGCAACAGTGGTGCAATGTTACAACAACAATGTTACATGAAAACATTTTATAAATGCCATCTTGATTTTGAACAATGGAGCTCTCTCTATGTTTTACAGTGATGATCACATCTGATACTGAGGAAGTGAGAAACCTGAAGGAGGATCCATCACTCTACCCTCTGGTGGACTACACTGGAACAACAACACTGATCTCTTTACAATCACAGGACTGCTGAGGACTGACTCCAGGATTCATACTGCTGACTCTAAAAAAGTAAACATTTTCTTTACAACTTACAAACTAAAAGTTATAATTAATACAACTAAAGTAATATTGGGAACCTGATTTTTAAATAAACTGTTTATTTTAACAACTACAGTTACATGAACATACAGTTTCCAGTCCTTGTCATATGCAGATGATGTTAATCAGCTGATAATAAGAGGACTTCTTCATTAGTTCATTCCAAATCACAGCAGCACTGCTTTAGGTTAAAGGGCTGGTTCACATAAATAAAATACATCTCATGCAGATAATTCTGTTTTCATTTTTAATTGTTGAATCCATGGACTAGTACAACCTAAACTGTCTTCACAGTTTTTTAAATTGTCTCTTGTAGTCGGAATTCAAAGAGGACATTTAATTGTCTTTAATTTGGACATGAACAACTATAGAGAATTTATTTAGAGGATGGAATTATGTTTCTGTGAAGTGCGGGTGTCTTAACACCCACGGCTGTGACGCCCATGGTGGTTGACACTGATGAGAAAACCTTTTCTGTGGACCAGTTAACACAAGTGGGTAACACCTGGTATTCAGAAGCAGACATCATATGAGCCATGATGTGGTCAAACAACCACAGTTTGAAAGAGGCTCTAGCTGCACTTTAGTTTCTGCTCAGACATGAAGAACAAGCAGTAAGGCAGGGTCAAAGGTCACCATGGAGTTATACGTGAGGATTACCATCTTTTTTATAGGTAAACCTTTAACTACATAACTGATGTGATAGCTCTTTACCTGATCAGGGTGTCTGAAGGGTGAATTGATGTATTTTATAAGCATTATATAAATCATATATTTTATATAATTATATATTTATATGATTTTAGAGGCCTGTACAAATGAATATGTATAATTTGGGTTATTTTCCAGTTGAGACTTCAGTTCAGCTCCGCTCTACATGTCCTAGAAGATGACTCGCTTCACCAAACCAACTCTATTCAGGACTGGACCAACAGCTTTGAAGACGGCACCTGTTGAGATGGGACAGAATATCATGTCAAAAAGCCGTTGAACATTTGACTATGTTATATAAAACACATTGACTTTGTATATTATTTGTTAATATGTGATGTGTGTGAGTATAACAGCCACAGTAGGATGAGGATGCAGTGTGTGCACTGACATGAGTGTAGAGCTGATGGTGCAGCTGTCACAGTGTCTCTCTCTCTCTCTCTCTCTTTCTCTCTCTCTTCACGACTATCACAATGATAAAAGCAGCAACAGCACTCCCAAACAACACCATGAGAAACCGGAACAGCCAGGACAGTGTGTTACTGTCACCTGTCAGACACATTTAACATGAACATCATACACTGAAACATTATGTTCACTGAGAATATGAACTTTTGGAAATTAAAGATTGAGTCTCACTTGTTCTCTCTGTGTTGTTTTGTTGACTGCAAGATGTTGTGATGTTGACATTAACAGTCTTGTTTTCAGCATTGTTGGCAGCCACACATCTATAAGAGGAGCTGAAATCCTGCTTGTGTACAGTGAGAGGCAGAGAGAGAGCAGAGCTGTTCTGGTTCACTTTCTCCTCGTCTTTGTACCACAACAGTGTCGTCTCTTTCTCCACAGAACACATCAAGTTGCAGCTCTCACTGCTCACACTCGATGTGTTCACTGCAGGAGTTGGAACAGACTCTGCAGAAGAAAATAAAGGAGATTAAAAATTAGACAGTATGAGTGACTTTAGAACCCTGATATACTTCTAATCTAATTACCATTTGTTTTACAGACATTCTACTGACAGTTAAACGTCTAAACAGGCCACTTGTTCTTTTTCTGAGCAAAAATCTAAAAGTTGATATGCATAACATGCAGCCACAGAGAACCACTGCTATAGAGCAACAGCTTCAGTCCAACAGTTTGCAGTAAACACATTCTAACAATGAGAAGAAGTCAACTATCATCAGTAAATATCACTGGACTGTCCACATGCTTCTATTTTTCATTCCATTGGGTGAATTTTTGAAGTTTTATTTTACACATTCAGAATCCAGACAATAAAATGGCGGACAGTAAATAAAGAGCACTGCAAACATTGCACAGAATGTTTTGTTTACGTTTCGTTTGAATAAAATGGAAGATAAAGAGACTGACTAGTGATGGAAATGAGGATACTTATATTACATTATTTCATGAGAAAGTAATGTATGCTATCACATATTAACAAGCTAACATATGAAACACTGTTTGTGTGTTATCTCATTAATAATTCAACATTATTCAGCTCCTGTTGTACTTTCATTGTTTTTATAAGGGTGAGAATGTCTGTATCACACAATACGCTCATAAACAACATCAATGAAAACAGTTACAAGTTTCTGTTACAATCAACCAAGTGTTGCCAACAACAATTCCCATCCTAACTGCCATCATTATGTTAATAATCTAGTCAGTAACAGCCAACGTGTCCAAAAATCCTCTGGCTCTTCTACCATTAGTGACCATCTGCCATGACAACAGTTAATGATTGATGACTTACACCTGCCTGACAGGTGTACATTATCTTCTATCATAGTTCTTTCATAATTCTAGTTATAGTTCCAGTTTCACCTCTCATACAGCAGCTCAGTGCAAGTTCAAACACAGTTTAATGTAGTGTGGGAGTTATGCTATAACTAAAATAGCCCTAGTTTGTACTTCTTGTATTATTATATATTCAGTTCACACAGGTAACCATCAGTCTCTCTAAAAGATAATTATCAGACACCATTTAAAAACCCAGAAGATCATTTAAAAACATCTACTGTTGTTCTGAAGGTATTTTCAGACTCTTCTAACCAACTGGATGAAACTATGTTCTGTCTGCTGAATGAAAAGAAAAAAAAGATTTCCCAAGTTGTGTCTTTTATATATATAGACACATATATAAAAGCTTGTGTTGTGTAATGTAACCAAACACAATGAATTATCATAAACAACAAAACAGAATTCAAAAAACATGAAGCTGTCATGAAGATCTTTCACACTGTGCTATTGAACAGCGTCAGGCATAACTTTCAGTGTTTAATCAATTAATAAACTGATCATTTAAAAAAAGTTATTGTCAATACATTTAGTAAAATTGCATTTTAATGATGGATGAATAAACTTAGTAAAATAACAGATAAAAGGTCATTATATTTACTAAATCATAATTTCATTTCCTCACTCTTTCATTTTAAACAAAGCTGTGAATTTTTACTCTTTGATATTCAATAATTGATTTCAAGCCAGTTCTCTTTAATTTAAAGTTGTGTGAGCATTGTTAAATGAAATCAAAGCCACAGATCAGCAGCAGGAGGTTCTGTTTCCTCTCTGTGGGTTTCAAGTGATCACAACATGGAAACAATAAGTGTTAAAGCAGGAAACACATGAACTGTGAGCTGAGATAGAAAAGACAAACGCAGAAATGAATGGAGACTTTAAGATAAGTTTAGCTTATTCCATTTCTAAACTCTATTATTTATTCTTCATTTCAAGACAGAACAAGGAAATGAAATGATCAATTAGCAAATTAAATTATCCTGATGTTGTAAAATAACAATTATTCAGGCGTCTCTAATCCCTGTCAAGCAACCTGCTCAGATGAACCATGAACCACTTAATGAAGAAGGACTGATGCAGGATATTCTGACACAGCAATAAAAGGAGCCACACAGCCTTATGATGGAAACATAAGTTGTCAGAGTGTCAGTAATGGTCATTCTGAACGACATGAGACATCTATCTTATAAAAGTTTGCACACACATCTTGTCTCCATTTTATAAACCTACATCAGCTCATTGTAAACAAATGACAAATGTGCTGCTCTTTCTCTTCACTAAATATACATTCAATCTGTCATTCAGACTGCAGCAGTTAGCAGTGCAGTCTGGCAATATTGAAATCAAACACTGATTTTGTCCCCTGAAAACATTTTATCAATCTGGACAGACAACAGACGTCTGTGAGGTCATGTTGTTTGTCAGGTAAACAATATTATTAAGTGGTGGTTTAAGTACAGAAAGCTATGTGATGGAGACACAGAGTAACATACAGACTGCTGAGGTCACAAATGGAGCATCATATTCAAACAATGCTATACAACACACAAGAAATGCAACTTACCATACACTGTGAGTGTGTAGGATGTAATGAAATTCGGTCCTTTTTTAGGGTCAATAGCATAAATCCCTGAGTCACTCCTCTTCAGTCCTGTGATTGTAAAGAGTCCAGTGTTTTTATCCCAGTGAAGTCTGTTCTTGTAAATTCCCTCTATTATCTCAACTTCCTTCTTTGTCACTGTAGCCATAATCGCTCTGCCAAATGAAAGAAATCCTTCCACCAGAGGGTCAGGTAGAGTGATGGATCCTCCCTCAATGCCTGTCAGGTTCTTCTCTGTCTCAGTATCAGATGAGATTATCACTGTAAAGTCAAAAGACAAACAACAGTCAGTTCAGTCATATCATCTGATGGAGGCAACATTTCTAACTTAGAAGGAACATACAGATGTTAGTGAGATGAAGAATGTGGAGCTGATCCACTAACAATGAATAGTAAAGTCACTGTAGTAGAACTGCAGCAACAATCACTGTCTACCAATGTGTATAAATCCTGTGATCACTGTCTTTACTGTCACATTTTGAAATATTCTGTTGTCCATCATGTTACATTGATGACAAATCACTGATCTGGAGGAGTTTCATTTTCCTACCTTATTTTACACATTTTTATACATGATCGTGATTGTGTAATCGAAAATTACACAATTCAACTTTTAAGCTGATAGTTGCGTGTTGCGTGTTACCTGCATTGGTTCTTTATTATATTGCTTCCAAAAGTTTAGACCAGACAGACCAGATACAGAAAAATGATACACAGTAATTAAACAAGGCTCAATGGACTGATATGTTTCTGATAGCATTAACTTGTTACTGCTGTGAATAAGGTCACAGTGGTTTGTAAATATATTCAGACAGACTGCAATCTTCTGTCTGGTCAGTGCAGATTTATGGATGTGTGGAAACACCTTCATCTAAATGTGTAACTGTAAGCAGCTGTATTTTCAGTAATAACACCTTGGTTGCAACATGTATACGTGCACTGAACAAATCAGAGATTTTTTCTCCAGTTAAAAAAAAACATAAAACAGAAATAATAAAACAAAGAAACATAACAAAATTGTTTTTGGAGTCATGATTAAAGTGATTAGCAGTCAGTACTCAGCTTCAATCACTAACATTAAGACCACAAACTGAACCAGACATCTTGGTGCAGTCATGGACTCAGACATAGATTATAATATTAAACTACTGTAATGATGTAATAATGTTGATCAGACAACTGCAGCTGATTCAGAGTCCTCACTGGATCACTGACCATTTGATTTTTAAATAATCCTGGTTTATAAAACATGAATAGTTTAGGACTAAAATACATTCCTGATCTGCTGCTAATATATTATGAGCCATCCAGATGTTTAATCAAAATTAAATATGGAGAAGCAACATTTTGTTCTTATGAACTCCCAGAAAACTGCAGGTTTGTTTCAAATCTTGGTTCTTTCAAACTGAAGCCAAAACCTTTAATGAAATTAGGTTTGGGTTTATTGATGCATATGTCTGACTTCACTGTACATTTGAATTCTTCCATTTTATCTGTTATATTCATTTTTTAGTTTATTTGTATCTTGTGTGTCTTCTGTCACATGGACCGCGGGGGGCCAGGGGGGCCATGGCCCGGGTAACTTTTGTACTATGACAAAATCTCTTATATGAGTAAAAGCTGCTGTAAAAAGTTGTCTGTGTTATTACGAGACAACAACTTCACCCACTCTCATCAACTGCTGCCGATAAAAAAAACTGCCACTCATTGCTGCATTTTGATTGGAAATTAGTGTGCCTGTCAAGTGCATTGTTTACCAGTACGTCATGTATGACCGTTGCGAGCTAAAGGCGGGCACCTGTCAAACCCGCTAGCTACATACATACTTCCACTGTGCCCCTGGCCTTAACAACAGACCCGCAGTGTCCATCTTCATCTTGCCCTAACGTAAGTCCACCGCTGACTTCGACAAGTAAGTCAGTTTTATAACTCACTTTTTGCTGTGTTGGTTATTGTTCATTGACTGCACAGCTGCGCTTATTTGGTTGTTGTGTGCGGCTCTGCACATCAGGTATGAGTGCTGACTAGTTATGAGAATGATGTTGATTTAGATTCAAGACAGCAAGATGAGTTTTGCTTGTGGATTGGCTGTGCTTCGTTGTTTGGCCTGTTGAGTGTGAATATTACAGTAGCTTGGGATCAGAGGGGTTAATATCTGAGCAATGTTGATAAAATGCTACTGAACTTGAAGTGCTGCGGACAAATGAGGAAACCAAAGTGTCTTTAAAATCTCTTTAAATGTATTTAATGTTTGCACCAGTGTTGTGTTTCACTTGGTTTGTTGTTTTAAGCTTTTTACTTTTATAGAGGTCAGTAAATGTTAACCAACGTTTGCACACTTTACACAGCACACTCTTACAACTCATTACAGTAGTGTTTATGAAGAGTTCCTCTAATAACCTACAGCAGAGTAAAGAATAATGAACAAATAGGTCAGTTACGAAGTTAATAACTTACCTGTAAAAAAGAAAATGATCCTCATCAGCGCAGCCATCACAGAGTTCAGATGAAGACAAATCTTCTGTTAATTCCTTTGATAAGAATTGTGCGCTCGCAGGTGTGACTCGACCAGTGACTGTTCACTCCTTGTGCATTCACTGTAGCTTCACATTACACGGCAGCAGGGCGCGTTCATTACAGAATTGCGGGGGGGGTGTTTTGCGGACACAGACACACTCCATATGTGCGCACTAATAAACATGGTTGCAGTGTGATCACTTTCCAGAGTTGTGAATATTATCACTGTGTAGTGTTTCTCTGATCAGCCTTTAAATGCAATAATGTGTTACTCCAACCGGACTGCTGGATCATATTTCACTGCATCACAGACGCACCGACGCAGCCTTTTATTGTTTCACACAGGATTTTTTTTTTCACCATCAGTGCTTCTTTATTGAAAACGATTCCACCACATAAACCTGGAATCTGTGTGTAACAGCTGAACTCTTTATAGAAACTCAGTGGTGTTGATGTGTCGCAGAACAAAGAACGTTAATTACCGTCAGATCCTGACTGATCCTTTTCATGAAGTTACCGCTGCTGCGCCACGTGCGTATATGCGCACATCACTCTGTCAGTTTAAAGACACATCGCTTCTGTTGCTGTGTGAAGCTGCAGGTGTTTAATCAAGTCAAAGGAAAGAATCTGACCCACAGCAGCTTGTTTTGAAGAGATATATATAAAAAAAGACACAGCAAACAAAGACATGCGGCTTGATGTCCTGAACATGACAACCTGCAGTCACTGACAAAACTGGTCGGTAATATACTACAGCAACTCAGGTGAAAGAGATTAATTAATACTAATGAGTCGAAATGGATGCATCAAGAACATAATGCCATCACTGGCAATTAAAACAATGGATAGATTTTAGCTTGACTTCAACTTCTGACTCAGGCAAAATAAATACTGTCTGTAGAAAGGTGAAATATAATCATGTGTAACAATGACACAATCTTTCATGACATTATTTTCCTTGCTTATGAAAAGTTGTTTTCTTTTATATATATATATATGTGTGTGTGTGTGTGTACAACACTATTTGTGCTTTGTCCTTTCATCCCCAGTTGTGAATGTGTATTTACTGTACATAGCAAAACAGCATCAGTTAGTTTATATAGACTTTTGCAAGCAGTGAAAAAAGCGAATCCTTGCAAAAATTTCTTGCAAGGATTTCCAAAGTGATTCCTTCATCCTGGATAATTAGGTGAAGATGTTTTTGCATTATCAGTTATTTTTTTCACTTGATTACTTGACAACATTAATGTTCAAGTAAATGCACTGTTTGTAAATGATTTCTGATGCTGTGTCATCATAGGAAGTTATGTTAATGCTCTGTTCTCTGCAGTTAACACACCTTATACCAGTATAGAAAGCATAAGCATAGTTCAGGTATAAAAATCTGTATGAATAGTCGACTCATTTATCATAGTTTCTTGTGTCAAATTCCTTTTCACAACAGCATTTGAAGCACTATCCTCTAAAATACCATAAAGTTTTCTGACTTCACTTGTTGCAACATTTAAGCTCCTCAACTGGAAACTTGTCTGTTCCTGAAGTAAAACCACATGTACCTTTGCCTCTTCCTGTTATGCTTTATAATGCAGACTGAATGGGAGGATATTGAGCTCTAGTGTCACTGTCCAGCCATTCAAGCCATCTAGGTTAAGACATGCATGAGTCAAACACACACCATCAACCCACAGAAAATGGTTTCTGTCAGTTTCTCACAAAACATGCAGAGCTGTCTATATATTTTAACCATTTACCATTTTCCACTGCTGGGAAGCTATCAGTATGCAGAGCTTTCACAGTCTGCAATTATATTAATATTTGAATGTAAACATGTTATATAAAGATTGGTGACAAACTATGTGATTCACTGTGTAAAGGACTGCCTTCTTCCCTTTTCACGAGAATCTGTTACTCAACTTTAGCTTTTTTCATGTTTATGAAACATTCATATTTGTTTGTCAAGTCATACAAACAGCAGAACACAAACTTGTTTTATTCATAGTTTTATCTATGTTCCACAGGGGTTATGATCTGCTTAAAGGGGTCAGCTTCACTGTGGTGAGCTATGGTGTTTTTTCTTGTCATTGTTCCGTTTGTGGTGTTTTGTGCAGATCATTATTCATTCAGTGAGCTCAAATGTACATCATCAAGTCCTCAAAGCTGTTAGTGACTGAGGACTGTCATGCACTGGCAGGAAGAGTAAAACTGTTTTCAAGCAAATTAAAGTTAATGTACACGTGTCTGTGTCGGCCTGAAAAATTAGAAAGAAAAAATATGCTGCTGCATTTCTGCAGGAACCTGGTAGGAACAAAACCCAGTGTTGCTTCACAGTGATATATTTAGCTGACCTGAAAGTGCACCGGAGGAGGTGTGGCAGGCAGAGATGCCAAGCAGTCAACCTGTACTATCTAAATTACACTTCTGGGGAACCAGCGACTACTGTGAAAGAGCAGTTGGCAGGCAGGAAAGTCTGGTGGGCAATCGGGAAAGACTGTACCAGGGGTGGGCGGTTAGTCACCTTACCCACTAGTTTCTCTTGGGGAAGCACCTACAAACTGACTACGAAAAGGCACAAAGAAAAACAACCCGGAGGCCCTCCGAGAGGCGGGATGAAAGATGGGCCTATTTTGACGGATCAGTCGGTGACAAACGGAACGAACAACGACAATGAGAAGGTACTCCGAAAGTGTAAATGCAGGTGGCAGAAGGTGACTTCATTCAAAGGACTGCGGATCCATCAAGGGAGGATGAAGTGTGGGAGGACTCCCGACCAGCATGACCGCACTGCTTCGGCAGGTCAGACGGAATCAGGAAGCGCCGGAAACGGAAGTAGAAGGAACGAAAAGACTTCTTCAAAGATCCATTCTGGTTTGCCCGCGGGCTGCTGGACGAAAAGCGAAGCGGCAAGCTAACAATCTCAAAAGAGGATTTGGAGCATCACATCAAGGGCCAGTACACAGATGCAGCCAGAGCACTACCACTTGGCTCACCAGGCCATGTGCCACGTCCAGACTCCCCAAAGACCCCTTTCGACACTTCCCCACCCAGGTTGAGTGAAATTAAGGACGTCCTGAAAAGGGCCAGATCAGCCTCAGCACCAGGACCAAATGGGCTCCCGTACAAGGTCTACAAGAGCTGTCCTCAAGTTACAAAGATCTTGTGGAAGCTCATGAGTGTTGCATGGAAGAAGCAAGCGATCCCGGCGGAGTGGCAAGAGGCAGTTGGAATCTTCATTCCTAAGGAGCAAAATTCCAGTGAGATCAGTCAGTTCAGGACAATTGCCCTGTTGAACGTGGAGGGGAACTGTTGAACTTCTCGGTCCTGGAAAGGAGGATGACCAACTTCCTCAGCATCAACAGCTACATTGACACAAGTTTTCAAAAAGCTGGAATGCCAGGCTTTCCGGGATGTGTTGAGCATGCATCTGTGATCTGGGAGCAGATACAGCGCGCCAAAAGGGAGAAAAGCGACCTACACATGGTATGGCTCGACCTTGCAAATGCTTATGGCTCAGTACCACACAAGCTAGTGGAGTTTGCCTTGGAATTCTTCCACGTGCCTGTGTGCATCAGTAACATCATAGCCAAGTATTTTGACAACCTGCACATGTGCTTCTCAGTAGATGACTACATGATGGCAGTGGCTGGAAGTCGGAATTGCCATGGGCTGCTCTATATCACCATCAGGAGGGAGACTCCCCGCTCTGAGAGGTTACATGGATGATGTGACAAGCATCCTTCAAACTGCCCCATGTACAGCACGACTCCTCCAGCGGTTCAACGAACTGACAGTCTGGGCAAGGATGAAGATCAAGCCTGCCAAATCCAGGAGCCTTTCGATCAGAAAAGGGGTGAGAGACGACAGGATGGTGTTCACAGCTGGAGGAGAGAACATACCACTCCTAGCAGAGCAGCCCATCCGCAGCCTCGGGAGGGAGTATACGTCAGAGCTCTCGGACAGGCAGATGGGGTGGACGGTTCAGAAACAGCTGAGAGAGGGGCTTGCAAAGATCGACAACAGCCATCTTCCTGGGAAACTGAAGGTGTGGTGTTACCACTTCACACTTTTCCAGCGTGTGATGTGGCCGCTGAAAGTAGGTGAAATTCCATCTTCCCTGGTCAGCAAGATGGACGGCATTGCCAATAGGTACATCAGGAAGTGGTTGGGCCTCCCCCGCTGCTTCTCAGATACAGGCCTCTTCAGCAAGTACATTCTGCAGCTTCCTCTGAAGTCCATCAGCCTAGGATACAAGCAGGAGAAAACCCGCCTTGCACTCGAGCTGAGGGAATCCAGAGACGAAGCAGTGAAGGGCGCAGAGGTGATTGTCCGCACCGGGCGGAAGTGGAAAGCCCAGGAAGAAGTGGAGCAAGCTGTCTCCAGGCTGCAACACAAGGAGGTCCTGGGGAGAGACCAAGACAGCCGGGCAGGGCTGGGCTAGGGGCAACCTGTCCAGTTCTGGTCCAAAGCCACAAGGGAGCAGGGGAAGACCATGGTGGTGGAAGAGGTCTCACAAGTGGAGAAGGACTGCTACCTCGTCAAGGCCGTGTCCCAGGGTAAACAGGGAGCATGGACTCACTGGGACAACACCATCAACAGAGTCATAACCTAGGCTGATATCTGGCGAACTCCACAGTCACGACTCAGCTTCCTCGTGAGGGCAGCCTATGACACTCTTCCATGCCCCCGAAAACCTTGCCTAGTGGTTGGGAAGCGAGGGCAAGTGCTCCCTGTGCAGCAAAGACAATGCAGGTCTCCAACACATCCTGTCAGGGTGCAACATCGCACTGACACAGGGGCGCTTCCGGTGGCGGCACAATCAGTTGCTGAGGAAGTTGGCAGAGCAGTTGGAGAGATGCAGAGTCGGGGCAAACAACTCCTCCGATCCCCATCGGCAAAACATTGCCTTCATCAAACCAGGAGAGGTAGGACAGAAGACAGTGACCGGGAGGTCAGGTCGTCTGCTTACCCCTGGAAAGAGATGGGAAATTCTCGTCGACCTGGACAAGCAGCTGGTCTTCCCAACTGAGATCACACAGACAACGTTAAGGCCGGACGTGGTGATGTGGTCCACAGCTGCCAAGAAAGTCCTTATCATTGAGTTGACTGTGCCCTGGGAGGAGGGGATACCAGTGGCACATGAGTTCAAGCGGTCGAAGTACAGCGATCTGGCGGAGGAGTGCAGAGGAGGAGGCTGGTCCGCTACTATTCACCCGGTGGAGGTCGGATGCAGGGGCTTTGTGGGGGGGTCTGCGATCCGGCTGCAGGAATGACCGGTCACAGCCTGAAGAAGGCCATCAGGGATTTGGCAGAGGAGGCAGAGAAAGCAAGTTTCTGACTTTGCTCCCCACGAACTATGCAACCCCTGGGATTGGCCAGGAGGCACCTTCTGGGCGGACAGACTGAAACCTTAAAACAGGGTCTCATCTAAGACTTTGGGCTGGTTTTTGTGTGCTGCTTTTTGCCACTTTTTGCCCTTGTGTTTGGATCCAGCTGTTTTCAGGCGGCTCTTTTGGGCTGCTTGATGCTGCTTGCTGGTTCTTCTTGCTTTCCACCATGCCAGTGGAAAGCTTGCAGTTTACTGTTCTGAAGATGTGACTCAGAGCATCTCTTGAATCTGGAGTCATGAGTTGAGCGTCGAGCATAGGAGAGCATGAGAGCAGAAACCAGGAGTTCTCTCCCAATGGGAACTTTTCAAGCACGGACTGGCCGATTCACTCATCAGCACCAGATCCAGACTCCAGCTCCTCACCCCAGCAACGGACTCCATTCTCAACAAGAAGCCACCCCAGGGAACAAGCAAGTATTCGTACAAAACCTCCGTCAAACCCGTTAAACCCTGGTGCTTTCATGGCTGGTAATTTCAACTAGCAATTTGGAACTAAGCTGTGGTGCTGTTGATTTGACTTGCTGTTTCTCAAGTAACAGTCATCTCATCTGTTTATCAGGTTTCCCATTCCAACTACACAATAAATAACTCAGCATCATGCATTCTGAACTTTCACCAGCCATAGCCTTGTGTATCAGTTTCCCTTTTCCTTTTGTGTCTTGTCTGTAGAATGTTGTAGTGTTTAGTACTTGTAGCTGTAGTGTTAGTAATAAATGTGTGTTTAACTAAGGTGAACTTGTTTGTGTTTTATTGTGCTTGCATCTCAGTCACTTAACCTTAAAAGACCTAAAATCATAATTGCGATTAATAACAATCATAATTCTAATAGACCTCTCTTGTGTGCCCAGCAAGGAGGGCTATTTCCCTATTATTACACATACTCTAATATGTGTTATGTCACTAGACAAATGATTTCATGTTGGAGTTGTGCACAATAATAATTCATAATTCCCCATAATATCATCAAGATATTTGAGTGCACAAATTCCTAAAGATGTTAGAAAACTGTGACCTTGTTTTAAAATGTCATACAGAAGAAGTAGTAGTATTGTAATTACTACTAAAGTACTGCTTTTTTAATAATACAGGCTTAAGTTATGATTTACATGCTAGATTACCAAGTTGGTCATTTTCACTAACAGCTCACTAACCATAATTTCATGTATAAAAATGTATATATGATTTGGGATAAAAGGCAATACAGGGGAGTTCTCACATAGTAATACAAATGACAAAGGAAAGGTGTGTTTCTAATATAAAGAAAGGGGAATTATTTAAAGCTAGCAGTGCTCTTATTGTGTTAAGTGTTGAGTGTTTTTAGTGGTAGATGCAGTTTAACTTTGTCTCATTTGAACTATATTGAGATCAGGCAGGAAGCTGCATTAGTGTGAAAGTAATTCAATTCAATTCAATTCAATTCAATTTTATTTATATAGCACCAAATCACAACACAAAGTCATCTCAGGGCACTTTTACATGGAGCAGGTCTAGACCACGCTCTTTAATTTAGATAGAGAGACCCAACAGTTCCCCCCACGAGTAAGCACATGGAAAAACTCCCCTTTAACGGGAAGAAACCTAAAGCAGACCCCAGCTCTGAGTGGGAGACCATCTTTGCCTTTGCCTTGACCGGTTGAGAGAGAGAGAGAGAGAAGAGGGTTGGGGGGTTTAGGGACACAGTGAAAGAGAACAGCAGCAACAACAACAATCAACAACAGATTTATAACTAGCAGCAACAAACAGCAGCAACAGCAGGAACACTTTACCTTTAGGAAGTAACTCTAGGAAGTAACACTTCAACTTTATTTTAAGTTCTGCTCAGAGATGACATGAAGCAGTTTTGTGGTTTGGTTTGACACACCAGTAAAGAATCATGGAGTTATTATTATCATCTTTTTCATAGACGAGCTTTTCATGTACATAACTGAGGTAACTTACTCTTTACTCATTTATTCATTTGTGACTTCTTGCCTTTTAAAATCTGCTTGCATTTTTCAGAAGATGTGTCAATACACACACACACACACACACACACACACACACACACATATATATATATGTCGAAAAATACCAAGGGTTGAAAGAGGAGCTAGAGAAGATGTGGGGAGTAAAGGCAACAGTGGTGCAATGTTACAACAACAATGTTACATGAAAATATTTTATAAATGCCATCTTGATTTTGAACAACGGAGCTCTCTCTATGTTTTACAGTGATGATCACATCTGATACTGAGGAAGTGAGAAACCTGAAGGAGGATCCATCACTCTACCCTCTGGTGGACTACACTGGAACAACAACACTGATCTCTTTACAATCACAGGACTGCTGAGGACTGACTCCAAGATTCATACTGCTGACTCTAAAAAAGTAAACATTTTCTTTACAACTTACAAACTAAAAGTTATAATTAATACAACTAAAGTAATATTGGGAAACCTGATTTTTGAATAAACTGTTTATCTTAACAACTACAGTTACATGAACATACAGTTTCCAGTCCTTGTCATATGCAGATGATGTTAATCAGCTGATAATAAGAGGACTTCTTCATTAGTTCATTCCAAATCACAACAGCACTGCTTTATGTTAAAGGGCTGGTTCACACAAATAAAATAAATCTCATGCAGATAGTTCTGTTTTCATTTTTAATTGTTGAATCCATGGACTAGTACAAGCTAAACTGTCTTCACAGTTTCTTAAATTGTCTCTTGTAGTCGGAATTCAAAGAGGACATTGAATTGTCTTTAATTTGGAAATGAACAACTATGGAGAATTTATTTAGAGGATGGAATTATGTTTCTGTGAAGGTGCAGGTGTCTTAACACCCACGGCTGTGACGCCCATGGTGGTTGACACTGATGAGAAAACCTTTTCTGTGGACCAGTTAACACAAGTGGGTGACACGTGGTATTCAGCAGCAGACATCATATGAGCCATGATGTGGTCAAACAACCACAGTTTGAAAGAGAGGCTCTAGCTGCACTTTAGTTTCTGCTCAGACATGAAGAACAAGCAGTAAGGCAGGGTCAAAGGTCACCATGGAGTTATACGTGAGGATTACCATCTTTTTTATAGGTAAACTTTTAACTACATAACTGATGTGATAGCTCTTTACCTGATCAGCTCCACTCTACATGTCCTGGAAGATGACTCGCTTCACCAAACCAACTCTATTCAGGACTGGACCAACAGCTTTGAAGATGGCACCTGTTGAGATGGGACAGAATATCATGTCAAAAAGCTATTGAACATTTGACTATGTTATATAAAACACATTGACTTTGTATATTATTTGTTAATATGTGATGTGTGTGAGTATAACAGCAACAGCTAGGATGAGGATGCAGTGTGTGCACTGACATCAGTGTAGAGCTGATGGTGCAGCTGTCACAGTGTCTCTCTCTTTACATTTGTCAAATTAATAAAAACAGCAGCTAGTGCTATGGTCAGCGCCACCCTCACGCCTAAATATGGTCACTTCTGGCTCCAAAAATCAAACATGGCGATGGCCAAATCCAAGATGGCGATGGTGAAATTTTTACACTCTAGGCTTCAAAATGGCAGTTCGCAAACCAATGGATGACATCACAGTGACTACGTCCATATTTTTTGACAGTCTATGGGATTGACTCGTTTTTGGAGCCAACCTCAAGTGGCCATTCAAGGAACTGCAGTTTAAGGCATTTCTGTATTGGCTTCACTTTATAGTAAAAGTTGACAAGGAACGACTTGATGTGATGTCATGTGGTCATTGCTTTCAGTTTTATCTGTAGGAAGTGTTATTTGCTTTTTTTAAGTGAGCAAAACAGGTTTAAACCAGAAACCATGATTTTTGATTGGACCAATGTAAAAATGCACTTTAAATCAATGACACAGTCATTTCACTTTTTTCAGTGTACGTACAGGGATCATTATTATCATGAAACATTATCTAAGGTGTATTTGTGTGTGCAAATACTAACCTGACAGCATCTTTTGCCTGATATTTGCTTACAGTTTAGTATACATGTGTGTCTGTGTTCACTGAATCTGCAAAGACAAAGAGGAAGTTTTTTAATAAAATACAATAAATAAGAAGTAAAACTTAATTTTATATACAGCACAAAAACAGGGTTACAAAGTGCCTCATAGTAACAAAAAATATTGTAAGAAGTGTGAATAAGGAAGTAAATATAATAAAGGTTTTGAGGTGAAATTGAAACCTCTCATCAGAGTTTCTGAACTGACTCTCAGAGGGAGATTGTTCCATAACCTGGGAACCAGGACAGCAGAAGCATTTGAAAGTGATAATTGATGCTCCTATGGTGCACTGCAAGCATTAGATTTGATATGCCACCACCACAGAACCAACACAGGTTTGTTATTTTGTTCTTTGTATTAACTGCTGTATTAGTTGGACGTAATGAATGAATGAAAAGGAGAAATGCAGCAAATCATCTGTTGACTGTTTGATGGTAATTTATACTTTAACACGTGACTGCTGTGAAATAATCAGAATATAACATTTTATTTCTCTCATTCAGAGGTTTTATTCTCACTGTAGGGTTAAAGGGTCAGTTCATCTAAATCATACATATGAAAAACATATTTCCTCACATAACTACCAACCCATGCAGATAGTTTTGGTTCAAAACTTTGTCCTCATTCAAATCATGATTTTTCCTTTCAGTCAACCAGCCCAACATGTTTAAATGTTACTGAGCTGCACACTCTGAAGGCATGTTTGGCTGCTTTGATCCAGTCCAATAAAACTGAGACAGGTAGTATCATATAGTATAAAAAACTGAAAGACACATAACATTTAATAGTGATGAAGATATGTTATAACAAATACCTGCTTGTGTTTGTCTGGTTGTTGTCTCGGTTTTGTTAAAACACTTCTTCTTGGTAATAAAGGCAACAAGTAAAACTAATACAACAAGCACGATGGGGATTATAACTCCTGTCACAACATCTGTCAAAAAAACAAAACAAAAACAAAAAAGACCAAACATCAATAAAACACAAAACAATATGTATCAATGACAAAACCTTTAAATATATATTAAATGTAAGACTTTGGTGAAATTTATAAGAATGTGAGTATTTGTGTTAAAAATGAGTCTTACAAGGTCTTGTGTATGTGACGTGACTGTTGTCTGTGTTGTTTTGTTCACTGCAGGATGTTGTGATGTTGACATTAACAGTCTTGTTTTCAGCAGGGTTTGCAGCCACACATCTATAAGAGGAGCTGAAATCCTGCTTGTGTACAGTGAGAGGCAGAGAGAGAGCAGAGCTGCTCTGGTTCACTTTCTCCTCGTCTTTGTACCACAACAGTGTCGTCTCTTTCTCCACAGAACACAGCAAGATGCAGCTCTCATTGCTCACACTCAATGTGTTCACTGCAGGAGTTGATACAGACTCTGGAGAAGAAAATAAAGGAGATTAAAAATTAGACAGTATGAGTGACTTTAGAACCCTGATATACTTCTAATCTAATTACTGTTTGTTTTACACACATTCTACTGACAGTTAAACGTCTAAATAGGCCACTTGTTCTTTTTCTGAGCAAAAATCTAAAAGTTGATATGCATAACATGCAGCCACAGAGAACCACTGCTATAGAGCAACAGCTTCAGTCCAACAGTTTGCAGTAAACACATTCTAACAATGAGAAGAAGTCAACTATCATCAGTAAATATCACTGGACTGTCCACATGCTTCTATTTTTTATTCCATTGTGTGAATTTTTGAGGTTATAGTTTACACATTCAGAATCCAGACACTTCAATAAAATGGCAGACAGTAAATAAAGAGCACTAGACAGTTAATAGAGATGATTTCAGATACAACCTGAGCCGACTGTAATGAAAACACTGTAAGAACGTTTCATCAAGTTCAGTATTTGAATAAAATGGAAGAGAAAAAGACTGACTAGTGATGTATGCTATCACATATTAACAAGCTAACATATGAAACACTGTCTGTTTGTGTGTTATCACATTAATAATTCAACATTATATGTGTTTTTAAATGACCTTCATTGACTGATAATGTCAAAAAAAGCTTGTGTTGTGTAATGTATTCCTGTACTAGAACCAAACATTATGAATTATCATAAACAATTAAATTAAAAATACATGAAGCTGTGAAGATGTTTTACACTGTACTCCTGAACAGTGTCAGACGTGTTGAGAATCAGGTCTAACAGTTTGACCACTAATGTTACATCTCAAGTGTGCTTCCTAAATAATAATGTCTTTTTACAGTGTTTCATTATAATCAGTTGATTAACTGATCATTTAAAAAGGTTGTTGTCAATACATTTAGTAAAACTGCATTTTAATGATGGATGAATAAACTTAGTAAAACAACAGATAAAAGGTCATTATATTTACTAAATCATAATTTCATTTCCTCACTCTGTCATTTTAAACAAATATATTCTTTGATATTCAGTAATTGATTTCAAGCCAGTTCTCTTTAATTTAAAGTTGTGTGAACATTGTTAAATGAAATCAAAGCCACAGATCAGCAGCAGGAGGTTCTGTTTCCTCTCTGTGGGTTTCAAGTGATCACAACATGGAAACAATGAGTGTTAAAGCAGGAAACACATGAACTGTGAGCTGAGATAGAAAAGACAAACGCAGAGATGAATGGAGACTTTTTAAGATAAGTTTAGCTTATTCCATTTCTAAACTCTATTATTTATTCTTCATTTCAAGACAGAACAAGGAAATGAAATAATGAATTAGCAAATTCAATTATCCTGATGTTGTAAAATAACAATTATTCAGGTGGCTCTATAATCCCATGTCAAGCAACCTGCTCAGATGAACCATGAACCACTTAATGAAGAAGGACTGATGCAGGATATGCTGACACAGCAATAAAAGGACCCACACAGCCTTATGATGGAAACATAAGTTCTCAGAGTGTCAGTAATGGTCATTCTGAATGACATGAGACATCTATCTTATAAAAGTTTGCACACACATCTTGTCTCCATTTTATAAACCTGCATCAGCTCTTTCTATCTTCACTAATAGACCTGGAAGGAACATTCATGAGTTCAGTAGTTTCTCTGTTTTGACTTGACAAGCTGAGTGAAACAAACATTCCATATGACAAACATGATGCTCTTTCTCTTCACTGGATGTACATTCAATCTGTCATTCAGACTGCAGCAGTTAGCAGTACAGTCTGTGGCAACATTGAATTCAAACACTGATTTTGACTCCAGCAAACATTTTATCAATCTGGACAGACAACAGACGTCTGTGAGGTCATGTTGTTTGTCAGGTAAACAATAATATTAAGTGGTGGTTTAAGTACAGAAAGCTATGTGATGGAGACACAGAGTAACATACAGACTGCTGAGGTCATAAATGGAGCATCATATTCAAACAATGCTATACAATACACAAGAAATGCAACTTACCATACACTGTGAGTCTGTAGGATGTGAATAAAATAGGTTCCTTAGAGTCAATAGTATATTTTCCTGAGTCACTCCTCTGCAGTCCTGTGATTGTAAAGATTCCAGTGTTGTTATTCCAGTGAAGTCTGTTCTTGTAAATTTTCTCTTCTATCTCAAATTTCCTCTCCCTCACGATAGCAATAGTCTTTTCTTGAAATAAAAGATATCCTTTCTCCACCAGAGGGTCAGGTAGAGTGATGGATCCTCCCTCAATGCCTGTCAGGTTCTTCACTGTCTCAGTATCAGATGAGATTATCACTGTAAAGTCAAAAGACAAACAACAGTCAGTTCAGTCATATCATCTGATGGAGGCAACATTTCTAACTTAGAAGGAACATACAGATGTTAGTGAGATGAAGAATGTGGAGCTGATCCACTAACAATGAATAGTAAAGTCACTGTAGTAGAACTGCAGCAACAATCACTGTCTACCAATGTGTATAAATCCTGTGATCACTGTCTTTACTGTCACATTTTGAAATATTCTGTTGTCCATCATGTTACATTGATGACAAATCACTGATCTGGAGGAGTTTCATTTTCCTACCTTATTTTACACTTTTTTATACATGATCTGTTCTTCTGATGCTGGTTGGTGCAAACTAAACATTTACAATAAATGCATCTTAGAAATGTTTAACAGCAGCTAATGAGATAAAACTGTCTTGATGAGATCAAATTAAAGCAAACGTTTCTATTCTAGTTTTTACTCCTCGCTGCAGGTGAAGCAGCTGCAGGGACCCTCTCTCCCACTGAACATCTATTGGACACCAGATTATACTTTATGTGTTATATTTGTTATCACTGATAAACTATTAGACACTTTCATTGTAATGACTTTGTTTTTGGCATTTCACCACACTGACGGAAGCATCACAGTATCTGTTCTGTCACATGTAAAAATGTGTCTGTTAAGCTTCCTGTGTGGACACAAGACTATCAGACTATATTCAGACTGATCAGATATTCTTTCAGTCCATGTTGTTGATGATTTTGTGACCACAGTTCCTGTTTGACCTCTTTGCAATTCTATATGTTGCCTTTAGGTAATTAGCCTGGAAAACAATGTATATAAACATCAACATCATTTTCATACAGATAGTAATTATGATGCTGAGTGTAGGCTGAGAGCTGATGTATCTGAATTGTATACTGATTGAACTTGGACTTGGACTTCATAGTAGCTTTCCTGTGTTCATATTACAAACTGACATCTGGCATGGAATATCTGTGTGAAGTACATTTTCCCATACTTACATACATACTATATTATGCACATGTAATTCAATTAAATTCAGTTTTATTTATATAGCGCCAAGTCACAACACAAAGTCATCTCAGGGCACTTTTTACAAGTCTATATTTAATCTGGAATAGTTTTGCATGATTTACAGTTCTAAAATGTAAATATTCCTCTGCTATTGACTCTTTCTGCAGCTCCTCAGTTCATCCTCTGTCTGAAACAGTCTCTATCTCTTTAAAGTCTCCTTCCTGATCAGCCTACTCTGTTCTTGGAAGCTTTTTTGGAAGCTGCACGATGGAAGACTCCCACTGACTGTGAAGGCCACATCAACAAACCATGAAACAAACTATAGTATCAGGATTTTACTACTTTTTCTTGTTCTTTACTCAAAATGTCAACTTCTCAAATACATCTGTACATATTTGAATCGAAATCTGAATAGAAATATAAGAGTGAACAACATAAACAACACATGGAAAACCATACCAATAACCTTAGAAATCAAGACTATGGAACAGTGGTTGTTTCCGGGCAGAAGCAAAGCGATCGTTGAGTGCAGGTTGATTTCTACAGTTAAACTCAAGTTTTAGAACTTAGATCTTGTTTAACAGATATCTGACATCGTAACAGTATATAAAGAACAGAAAGTCATAGAAAGTATTATATTTGAGCCAATATCAACATCCTTTAAATTTTAATTACACAATTCAACTTTTAAGCTGATAGTTGCATGTTGCAAATTACACCTGCATTGGTTCTTTATTATATTGCTTCCAAAAGTTTAGACCAGACAGACCAGATAAAGAAAAATGATACACAGTAATTAAACAAGGCTCAATGGACTGATATGTTTCTGATAGCATTAACTTGTTACTGCTGTGAATAAGGTCACAGTGGTTTGTAAATATATTCAGACAGACTGCAATCCTCTGTCTGGTCAGTGCAGATTTATAGATGTGTGGAAACACCTTCATCTAAATGTGTAAGTGTAAGCAGCTGTATTTACAGTAATAACACCTTGGTTGCAACATGTATATGTGCACTGAACAAATCAGTTAAAAAAAAAAAAGATAAATCAGAAATAATAAAACAAAGAAACATGGCAAAATGTTTTTGGAGTCATGATTAAAGTGATTAGCAGTCAGTACTCAGCTTCAATCACTAACATTAAGACCACAAACTGAACCAGACATCTTGGTGCAGTCATGGACTCAGACATAGATTTTAATAGCCACATTAAGAATATATTAAAATACTGTAATGATGTAATAATGTTGGTCAGACAACTGCAGCTGATTCAGAGTCCTCACTGGATCACTGACCATTTGATTTTTAAATAATCCTGGTTTATAAAACATGAATAGTTCAGACTAACATATATTCTTGATCTGCTGCTAATATATTATGAGCCATCCAGATATATTTAGTCAAAATTAAATATGGAGAAGCAACATTATGTTCTTATGAACTTTGTTTCAAATCTTGGTTCTTTCAAATACTTTTACAGGTAATAACTTACTTATAAAAAAGAAAATAATCCTCATCAGCGCAGCCATCACAGAGTTCAGATGAAGACAAATCTTCTGTTAATTCCTTTGATAAGAATTCTGCGCTCGCAGGTGTGACTCGACCTGTGACTGTTCACTCCTTGTGCATTCACTGTAGCTTCACATTACGCGGCAGCAGGGCGCGTTCATTACAGAATTGCGGGGGGGGTTGTGTGTGTTTTGCGGACACAGACACACTCCATATGTGCGCACTAATAAACATGGTTGCAGTGTGATCACTTTCCAGAGTTGTGAATATTATCACTGTGTAGTGTTTCTCTGATCAGCCTTTAAATGCAATAATGTGTTACTCCAACCGGACTGCTGGATCATATTTCACTGTCTCACAGACGCACCGACGCAGCCCTTTGTTTATTGTTTCACACATGATTTTTTTTTTCACCATCAGTGCTTCTTTATTGAAAACGATTCCACCACATAAACCTGGAATCTGTGTGTAACAGCTGAACTTTTTATAGAAACTCAGTGGTGTTGATGTGTCGTAGAACAAAGAACATTAATTACCGTCAGATCCTGACTGATCCTTTTCATGAAGTTACCGCTGCTGCGCCACGTGCGTATATGCGCACATCACTCTGTCAGTTTAAAGACACATCGCTTCTGTTGCTGTGTGAAGCTGCAGGTGTTTAATCAAGTCAAAGGAAAGAATCTGACCCACAGCAGCTTGTTTTGAAGAGAGATATAAAAAAAAGACACAGCAAACAAAGACATGCGGCTTGATGTCCTGAACATGACAACCTGCAGTCACTGACAAAACTGGTCGGTAATATCCTACAGCAACTCAGGTGAAAGAGATTAATTAATACTAATGAGTCGAAATGGATGCATCAAGAACATAATGCCATCACTGGCAATTAAAACAATGGATAGATTTTAGCTTGACTTCAACTTCTGACTCAGGCAAAATAAATACTGTCTGTAGAAAGGTGAAATATAATCATGTGTAACAATGACACAATCTTTCATGACATTATTTTCCTTGCTTATGAAAAGTTGTTTTCTTTTATATATATGTGTGTGTGTGTGTGTGTGTGTGTGTGTGTGTGTACAAGACTATTTGTGCTTTGTCCTTTCATCCCCAGTTGTGAATGTGTATTTACTGTACATAGCAAAACAGCATCAGTTAGTTTATATAGACTTTTGCAAGCAGTGAAAAAAGCGAATCCTTGCAAAAATTTCTTGCAAGGATTTCCAAAGTGATTCCTTCATCCTGGATAATTAGGTGAAGATGTTTTTGCATTATCAGTTATTTTTTTCACTTGATTACTTGACAACATTAATGTTCAAGTAAATGCACTGTTTGTAAATGATTTCTGATGCTGTGTCATCATAGGAAGTTATGTTAATGCTCTGTTCTCTGCAGTTAACACACCTTATACCAGTATAGAAAGCATAAGCATAGTTCAGGTATAAAAATCTGTATGAATAGTCGACTCATTTATCATAGTTTCTTGTGTCAAATTCCTTTTCACAACAGCATTTGAAGCACTATCCTCTAAAATACCATAAAGTTTTCTGACTTCACTTGTTGCAACATTTAAGCTCCTCAACTGGAAACTTGTTTGTTCCTGAAGTAAAACCACATGTACCTTTGCCTCTTCCTGTTATGCTTTATAATGCGGACTGAAAGGGAGGATATTGAGCTCTAGTGTCACTGTCCAGCCATTCAAGCCATCTAGGTTAAGACATGCATGAGTCAAACACACACCATCAACCCACAGAAAATGGTTTCTGTCAGTTTCTCACAAAACATGCAGAGCTGTCTATATATTTTAACCATTTACCATTTTCCACTGCTGGGAAGCTATCAGTATGCAGAGCTTTCACAGTCTGCAATTATATTAATATTTTAATGTAAACATGTTATATAAAGATTGGTGACAAACTATCTGATTCACTGTGTAAAAGACTGCCTTCTTCCCTTTTCACGAGAATCTGTTACCCAACTTTAGCTTTTTTCATGTTTATGAAACATTCATATTTGTTTGTCAAGTCATACAAACAGCAGAACACAAACTTGTTTTATTCATAGTTTTATTTATGTTCCACAGGGGTTATGATCTGCTTAAAGGGGTCAACTTCACTGTGGTGAGCTATGGTGTTTTTTCTTGTCATTGTTCCGTTTGTGGTGTTTTGTGCAGATCATTATTCATTCAGTGAGCTCAAATGTACATCATCAAGTCCTCAAAGCAGTTAGTGACTGAGGACTGTCATGCACTGGCAGGAAGAGTAAAACTGTTTTCAAACAAATTAAAGTTAATGTACTCGTGTCTGTGTCGGCCTGAAAAATTAGAAAGAACAAATATGCTGCATTCCTGCAGGAACCTGGTAGGAACAAAACCCAGTGTTGCTTCACAGTCATATATTTAGCTGACCTGAAAGTGCACCGGAGGAGGTGTGGCAGGCAGAGATGCCAAGCAGTTAACCTGTACTATCTAAATTACACTTCTGGGGAACCAGCGACTACTGTGAAAGAGCAGTTGGCAGGCAGGAAAGTCTGGTGGGCAATCGGGAAAGACCGGTGGACGACGGGAAAGTCACCTTACCCACTAGTTTCTCTTGGGGAAGCACCTGACTACGAAAAGGCACAAAGAAAAACAACCCGGAGGTCCTCCGAAAGGCGGGATGAAAGATGGGCCTATTTTGATGGATCAGTCGGTGACAAACAGAATGAGCAACGACAATGAGAAGGTACTCCGAAAGTGTAAATGCAGGTGGCAGAAGGTGACTTCATTCAAAGGACTACGGATCCATCAAGGGAGGATGAAGTGTGGGAGGACTCCCGACCAGCATGACCGCACTGCTTCGGCAGGTCAGACGGAAGAGACCCAAAGCCAGGTGGAAAACCACAGTGCAGCGGGACCCAGCAATGCTGAGGGGCAACCTCAGCGGAGGCAGGAGAGGAGATGGAAGCAGCCCCTTAGAGTGACGATCATGCTGTCCCCCCGAGAGTCGCACAGCCAGAGAACCTACAAAAGCATCCAGAAAGGCGCAGGAAGATCAAGTGGCCAAAGGTGAAGGACCAAGAGGAATGGCGCAGGCTTGACAATCATCTGAAAGAAGTGCTGGAGCATTCCCTGCGAGCAACAGTTGAGCATAAGCTAACCTCACTGAGCAACATCATCTATGACGAGTGCAGAGAGAGGTTTGGAGAGTGCGCGACCAAGCGATCCTCAATCCAGAGGCAGAAAGGACGGAGGGAGAGATCCATTGATGAGCTTGTAAGCAAAAGGTGCCAACTGCGAAAGGGGTGGAGGAAAGCAGCCCCAGAGGAAAAAGAAGGGCTCAAGGTACTGTGGGACGACCTCAAGCAGAGGCTTGCCAAACTGCGTCGGGCAGAGAGAATCAGGAAGCGCTGGAAACGGAAGGAGAAGGACTTCTTCAAAGATCCATTCTGGTTTTCCCGCGGGCTGCTGGACGAAAAGCAAAGCGGCAAGCTAACAATCTCAAAAGAGGATTTGGAGCATCACATTAAGGGCCAGCACACAGATGCAGCCAGAGCACTACCACTTGGCTCACCAGGCCATGTGCCACGTCCAGACTCCCCAAAGACCCCTTTTGGCACCTCCTCACCCAGATTGAGTGAAATTAAGGACGTCCTGAAAAGGGCCAGATCAACCTCAGCACCAGGACCAAATGGGCTCCCGTACAAGGTCTACAAGAGCTGTCCTCAAGTTACAAAGATCTTGTGGAAGTTCATGAGTGTTGCATGGAAGAAGCAAGCGATCCCGGCGGAGTGGCAAGAGGCAGTTGGAATCTTCATTCCTAAGGAGCAAAATTCCAGTGAGATCAGCCAGTTCAGGACAATTGCCCTGTTGAACGTGGAGGAGAACTGTTGAACTTCTCGGTCCTGGCAAGGAGGATGACCAACTTCCTCAGCATCAACAGCTACATTGACACAAGTTTTCAAAAAGCTGGACTGCCAGGCTTTCCGGGATGTGTTGAGCATGCATCTGTGATCTGGGAGCAGATACAGCGCGCCAAAAGGGAGAAAAGCGACCTACACGTGGTATGGCTCGACCTTGCAAATGTTTATGGCTCAGTACCACACAAGCTAGTGGAGTTTGCCTTGGAATTCTTCCACGTGCCTGTGTGCATCAGTAACATCATAGCCAAGTATTTTGACAACCTGCACATGTGCTTCTCAGTAGATGACTAGATGACGGGATGGCAGTGGCTGGAAGTCGGAATTGCCATGGGCTGCTCTATATCACCATCAGGAGGGACACTCCCCGCTCTGAGAGGTTACGTGGATGATGTGACAAGCATCCTTCAAACTGCCCCATGTACAGCACGACTCCTCCAGCGGTTCAACGAACTGACAGTCTGGGCAAGGATGAAGATCAAGCCTGCCAAATCCAGGAGCCTTTCGATCAGAAAAGGGGTGAGAGACGACAGGATGGTGTTTACAGCTGGAGGAGAGAACATACCACTCCTAGCAGAGCAGCCCATCCGCAGATTCGGGAGGGAGTATACGTCAGAGCTCTCGGACAGGCAGATGGGGCGGACGGTTCAGAAACAGCTGAGAGAGGGGCTCGCAAAGATCGACCACAGCCATCTTCCTGGGAAACTGAAGGTGTGGTGTTACCACCTCACACTTTTCCAGCGTGTGATGTGGCCGCTGAAAGTAGGTGAAATTCCATCTTCCCTGGTCAGCAAGATGGACAGCATTGCCAAGAGGTACATCAGGAAGTGGTTGGGCCTCCCCCGCTGCTTCTCAGACACAGGCCTCTTCAGCAAGAACATTCTGCAGCTTCCTCTGAAGTCCATCAGCCTAGGATACAAGCAGGAGAAAACCCGCCTTGCACTCGAGCTGAGGGAATCCAGAGACGAAGCAGTGAAGGGCGCAGAGGTGACTGTCCGCACCGGGTGGAAGTGGAAAGCCCAGGATGAAGTGGAGCAAGCTGTCTCCAGGCTGCAACACAAGGAGGTCCTGGGAGGGTCCAAGACAGCCGGGCAGGGCTGGGCTAGGGGCAACCTGTCCAGTTCTGGTCCAAAGCCACAAGGGAGCAGAGGAAGACCATGGTGGTGGAAGAGGTCTCACAAGTGGAGAAGGACTGCTACCTCGTCAAGGCCGTGTCCCAGGGTAAACAGGGAGCATGGACTCACTGGGACGACACCATCAACAGAGTCATAACCTGGGCTGATATCTGGCGAACTCCACAGTCACGACTCAGCTTCCTCGTGAGGGCAGCCTATGACACTCTTCCATGCCCCCGAAAACCTTGCCCAGTGGTTCGGAAGCGAGGGCAAGTGCTCCCTGTACAAGACAATGCAGGTCTCCAACACATCCTGTCAGGGTGCAACATCGCACTGACACAGGAACGCTTCCGGTGGCGGCACAATCAGGTGCTGAGGAAGTTGGCAGAGCAGTTGGAGAGATGCAGAGTCGGGGCAAACAACTCCTCCGATCCCCATCGGCAAAACATTGCCTTCATCAAACCAGGAGAGGTAGGACAGAAGACAGTGACCGGGAGGTCAGGTCGTCAGCTTACCCCTGGAAAGAGATGGGAAATTCGCGTTGACCTGGACAAGCAGCTGGTCTTCCCAACTGAGATCACACAGACAACGTTAAGGCCGGACGTGGTGATGTGGTCCACAGCTGCCAAGAAAGTCCTTATCATTGAGTTGACTGTGCCCTGGGAGGAGGGGATACCAGTGGCACATGAGTTCAAGCGGTCGAAGTGCAACGATCTGGCGGAGGAGTGCAGAGGAGGAGGCTGGTCCGCTACTATTCACCCGGTGGAGGTCGGATACAGGGGCTTTGTGGGGGGGTCTGCGATCCGGCTGCAGGAATGACCGGTCACAGCCTGAAGAAGGCCATCAGGGATTTGGCAGAGGAGGCAGAGAAAGCAAGTTTCTGACTTTGCTCCCCCAGAACTATGCAACCCCTGGGATTGGCCAGGAGGCACCTTCTGGGCGGGCAGACTGAAACCTTAAAACAGGGTCTCATCTAAGACTCTGGGCTGGTTTTTGTGCGCTGCTTTTTGCCACTTTTTGCCCTTGTGTTTGGATCCAGCTGTTTTCAGGCGGCTCTTTTGGGCTGCTTGATGCTGCTTGCTGGTTCTTCTTGCTTTCCACCATGCCAATGGAAAGCTTGCAGTTTGCTGTTCTGAAGATGTGACTCAGAGCATCTCTTGAATCTGGAGTCATGAGTTGAGCGTCGAGCATAGGAGAGCATGAGAGCAGAAACCAGGAGTACTCTCCCAATGGGAACTTTTCAAGCACGGACCGGCCGACTCACTCATCACCACAAGATCCAGACTCCAGCTCCTCACCCCAGCAACGGACTCCATTCTCAACAAGAAGCCACCCCAGGGAACAAGCAAGTATTCGTACAAAACCTCTGTCAAACCCGTTAAACCCTGGTGCTTTCATGGCTGGTAATTTCAACTAGCAATTTGGAACTAAGCTGTGGTACTGTTGATTGGACTTGCTGTTTCTCAGGTAACAGTCATCTCATCTGTTTATCAGGTTTGCCATTCCAACTACACAATAGATAACTCAGCATCATGCATTCTGAACTTTCACCAGCCATAGCCTTGTGTATCAGTTTCCCTTTTCCTTTTGTGTCTTGTCTGTAGAATGTTGTAGTGTTTAGTACTTGTAGCTGTAGTGTTAGTAATAAATGTGTGTTTAACTAAGGTGAACTTGTTTGTGTTTTATTGTGCTTGCATCTCAGTCACTTAACCTTAAAAGACCTATACCCTTGCAAAATCATAATTGCGATTAATAACAATCATAATTCTAATAGACCTCTCGTGTGCCCAGCAAGGAGGGCTATTTCCCCATTATTACACATACTCTAATATGTGTTATGTCACTAGACAAATGATTTCATGTTGGAGTTGTGCACAATAATAATTCATAATTCCCCATAATATCATCAAGATATTTGAGTGCACAAATTCCTAAAGATGTTAGAAAACTGTGACCTTGTTTTAAAATTTCATACAGAAGAAGTAGAAGTAGTAGTATTGTAATTACTACTAAAGTACTGCTTTTTTAATAATACGGGCTTAAGTTATGATTTACATGCTAGATTACCAACTTGGTCATTTTCACTAACAGCTCACTAACCATAATTTCATGTATAAAAATGTATATATGATTTGGGATAAAAGGCAATTCAGGGGAGTTCTCACATAGTAATACAAATGACAAAGGAAAGGTGTGTTTCTAATATAAAGAAAGGGGAATTATTTAAAGCTAGCAGTGCTCTTATTGTGTTGAGTGTTGAGTGTTTTTAGTGGTAGATGCAGTTTAACTTTGTCTCATTTGAACTATATTGAGATCAGGCAGGAAGCTGCATTAGTGTGAAAGTAATTCAATTCAATTCAATTCAATTCAATTCAATTTTATTTATATAGCACCAAATCACAACACAAAGTCATCTCAGGGCACTTTTACATGGAGCAGGTCTAGACCACGCTCTTTAATTTAGATAGAGAGACCCAACAGTTCCCCCCATGAGTAAGCACATGGAAAAACTCCCCTTTAATGGGAAGAAACCTAAAGCAGACCCCGGCTCTGAGTGGGCGACCATCTGCCTTGACCGGTTGAGAGAGAGAGAGAAGAGGGTTGGGGGGTTTAGGGACACAGTGAAAGAGAACAGCAACAACAACAACAATCAACAACAGATTTATAACTAGCAGCAACAAACAGCAGCAACAGCAGAAACACTTTACCTTTAGGAAGTAACTCTAGGAAGTAACACTTCAACTTTATTTTAAGTTCTGCTCAGAGATGACATGAAGCAGTTTTGTGGTTTGGTTTGACACACCAGTAAAGAATCATGAGTTACACCCGATTATTATCATCTTTTTCATAGACAAGCTTTTCATGTACATAACTGAGGTAACTTACTCTTTACTCATTTATTAATTTGTGACTTCTTGCCTTTTAAAATCTGCTTGCATTTTTTCAGAAGATGTGTCAATACACACACACACACACACACACACACACACACACACACACACACACATATATGTCGAAAAATACCAAGGGTTGAAAGAGGAGCTAGAGAAGATGTGGGGAGTAAAGGCAACAGTGGTGCAATGTTACAACAACAATGTTACATGAAAACATTTTATAAATGCCATCTTGATTTTGAACAACGGAGCTCTCTCTATGTTTTACAGTGATGATCACATCTGATACTGAGGAAGTGAGAAACCTGAAGGAGGATCCATCACTCTACCCTCTGGTGGACTACACTGGAACAACAACACTGATCTCTTTACAATCACAGGACTGCTGCGGACTGACTCCAGGATTCATACTGCTGACTCTAAAAAAGTAAACATTTTCTTTACAACTTACAAACTAAAAGTTATCATTAATACAACTAAAGTAATATTGGGAAACCTGATTTTTGAATAAACTATTTATTTTAACAACTACAGTTAAATGAACATACAGTTTCCAGTCCTTGTCATATGCAGATGATGTTAATCAGCTGATAATAAGAGGACTTCTTCATTAGTTCATTCCAAATCACAACAGCACTGCTTTAGGTTAAAGGGCTGGTTCACATAAATAAAATACATCTCATGCAGATAATTCTGTTTTCATTTTTAATTGTTGAATCCATGGACTAGTACAAGCTAAACTGTCTTCACAGTTTTTTAAATTGTCTCTTGTAGTCGAAATTCAAAGAGGACATTTAATTGTCTTTAATTTGGACATGAACAAATATAGAGAATTTATTTAGAGGATGGAATTATGTTTCTGTGAAGTGCGGGTGTCTTAACACCCACGGCTGTGACGCCCATGGTGGTTGACACTGATGAGAAAACCTTTTCTGTGGACCAGTTAACACAAGTGGGTGACACGTGGTATTCAGCAGCAGACATCATATGAGCCATGATGTGGTCAAACAAGCACAGTTTGAAAGAGAGGCTCTAGCTGCACTTTAGTTTCTGCTCAGACATGAAGAACAAGCAGTAAAGCAGGGTCAAAGGTCACCGTGGATTAATACATGAGGATTACCATCTTTTTTATAGGTAAACCTTTAACTACATAACTGATGTGATAGCTCTTTACCTGATCAGGGTGTCTGAAGGGTGAATTGATGTGTTTTATATGTATTATATAAATCATATATTTTATGTAATTATATATTTATATGATTTTAGAGGCCTGTACAAATGAATATGTATAATTTGGGTTATTTTCCAGCTGAGACTTGAGTTCAGCTCCGCTCTACATGTCCTAGAAGATGACTCGCTTCACCAAACCAACTCTATTTGGGACTGGATGAACAGCTTTGAAGACGGCACCTGTGGAGATGGGACACAATATCATGTCAAAAAGCTATTGGACATTTGACTATGTTATGTAAAACACATTGACTTTGTATATTATTTGTTAATATGTGATGTGTGTGAGTATAACAGCCACAGTAGGATGAGGATGCAGTGTGTGCACTGACATGAGTGTAGAGCTGATGGTGCAGCTGTCACAGTGTCTCTTTACATTTGTCGATAAAAACAGCAGCTAGTGCTATGGTCAGCGCCACCCTCACGCCTAAATATGGTCACTTCTGGCTCCAAAAATCAAACATGGCGATGGCCAAATCCGAAATGGCGATGGTCAAATTGTTACACTCTAGGCTTCAAAATGGCAGTTCGCAAACCAATGGATGACATCACAGTGACTACGTCCATATTTTTTGACAGTCTATGGTATTGACTCGTTCTTGGAGCCAACCTCAAGTGGCCATTCAAGGAACTGCAGTTTAAGGCATTTCTGCATTGGCTTCACTTTATAGTAAATGTTGACGACTTGATATGGTGGTCAATGACCATATCTGTGGTCATTGCTTTCAGTTTTATCTGTAGGAAGTGTTATTTGCTTTTTTTAAGTGAGCAAAACAGGTTTAAACCAGAAACCATGATTTTTGATCAAACCAATGTAAAAATGCACTTTAAATCAATGACACAGTCATTTCACTTTTTTCAGTGTACTTACAGGGATCATTATTATCATGAAACATTATCTAAGGTGTATTTGTGTGTGCAAATACTAACCTGACAGCATCTTTTGCCAGATATTTGCTTACAGTATAGTATACATGTGTGTCTGTGTTCACTGAATCTGCAAAGACAAAGAGGAAGTTTTTTAATAAAATACAATAAAACTTAATTTTATATACAGCACAAAAACAGGGTTACAAAGTGCCTCATAGTAACAAAAAATATTGTAAGAAGTGTGAATAAGGAAGTAAATATAAAATGCCTTTGACAATAAAAAGGTTTTGAGGTGAAATTGAAACCTCTCATCAGAGTTTCTGAACTGACCCTCAGAGGGAGATTGTTCCATAACCTGGGAACCAGGACAGCAGAAGCATTTGAAAGTGATAATTGATGCTCCTATGGTGCACTGCAAGCATTAGATTTGATATGCCAACACCACAGAACCAACACAGGTTTGTTATTTTGTTCTTTGTATTAACCGCTGCATTAGTTGGACGTAATGAATGAATGAAAAGGAGAAATGCTGCAAATCATCTGTTGACTGTTTGATGGAAATTTATGCTTTAACACGTGACTGCCGTGAAATAATCAGAATATAACGTTTTATTTCTCTCATTCAGAGGTTTTATTCTCTCTCTCTCTCTCTCTCTCTCTCTTCATGTTTGTTAAAATAATAAAAACGGACACAACGCTCGCAAACACCACCATGAACAGCCAGGACTGTCTTACTGTCAGACACATTTAAAACTGAATATGTTTCATTGAGAGTATGAACCTTCAGTAATACAGACTCTGCAGAGGAAACAGTAAGAACAAGGAATCACACAGATGCTACAGTGTAATCACTGTAGGGTTAAAGGGTCAGTTCATCTAAATCATACATATGAAAAACATATTTCCTCACATAACTACCAACCCATGCAGATAGTTTTGGTTCAAAACTTTGTCCTCATTCAAATCATGATTTTTTCTTTCAGTCGACCAGCCCAACATGTTTAAATGTTACTGAGCTGCACACTCTGAAGGCATGTTTGGCTGCTTTGATCCAGTCCAATAAAACTGAGACAGGTAGTGTCATATAGTATAAAAACTGAAAGACACACAACATTTAATAGTGATGAAGATATGTTATAAAACAAATAAATAACAAATACCTGCTTGTGTTTGTCTGGTTGTCGTCTTGGTTTTGTTAAAACACTTCTTCTTGGTAATAAAGGCAACAAGTAAAACTAATACAGCAAGCACGATGGGGATTATAACTCCTGGCACAACATCTGTCAAAAAAACAAAACAAAAACAAAAAAGACCCAACATCAATAAAACACAAAACTTTATGTACCAATGACAAAACCTTTAAATATATATTATTTTAAATGTAAGACTTTGGGGAAATTTATAAGAATGTGAGTATTTGTGTTAAAAATGAGTCTTACAAGATCTTGTGTTTATGACGTGACTGTTGTCTGTGTTGTTTTGTTCTCTGCAGGATGTTGTGATGTTGACATCAACAGTCTTGTTTTCAGCATTGTTGGCAGCCACACATCTATAAGAGGAGTTGAAATCCTGCTTGTGTACAGTGAGAGGCAGAGAGAGAGCAGAGCTGCTCTGGTTCACTTTCTCCTCGTCTTTGTACCACAACAGTGTCGTCTCTTTCTCCACAGAACACATCAAGATGCAGCTCTCACTGCTCACACTCTGTCTGTTCACTGCAGGAGTTGGAACAGACTCTGGAGAAGAAAACAAAGGAGATTAAAAATTAGACAGTATGAGTGACTTTAGAACCCTGATATACTTCTAATCTAGTTACTGTTTATTTTACACACATTCTACTGACAGTTAAACGTCTAAATAGGCCACTTGTTCTTTTTCTGAGCAAAACTCTAAAAGTTGATATGCATAACATGCAGCCACAGAGAACCACTGCTATAGAGCAACAGCTTCAGTCCAACAGTTTGTAGTAAACACATTCTAACAATGAGAAGAAGTCAACTATCATCAGTAAATATCACTGGACTGTCCACATGCTTCTATTTTTCATTCCATTGTGTGAATTTTTGAAGTTATAGTTTGCACATTCAGAATCCAGTAAATAAAGAGCACTAGACAGTTAATAGAGATGATTTCAGACACAACCTGAGCCGACTGTAATGAAAACACTGTAAGAACGTTTCATCAAGTTCAGTATTTGAGTGAAATGGATGAGAAAGAGACTGACTAGTGATGGAAATGAAGATACTAGAATATACTATTTCATGAGAAAGTAATGTATGTTATCACATATTAACACGCTAACATATGAAACACTGTCTGTTTGTGTGTTATCTTATTAATAATTCAACATTATTCAGCTCCTGTTGTACTTTTGTTGTTTTTTGTGAGGGTGAGGATGTCTGTATCACACAATACACTCATAAACAACATCAACAAAGGTCTCTGGAAGACAGTTACAAGTCAGTTAATCAGTAACAGACAACGTGTCTAAAAAATCCTTTGGCTCTTCTTCCATTAGTGACCATCTGCTACTGCCATGACAGATGACACCTGCCTGAGAGGTGTACATTATCTTAGGGAGTTATGCTATAAATTATATATATATATATATATATATATATATATATATATATATATATATATATATATATAAAGATTTCCCAAGTTGCACCTTTGCAGCCTGCCCAGCTACCTGATTCAGAACTAAAGACACAGTTTATATATATATATATAATATTTTTATTATGTAGCAGACAGAATATTTTTCATCCAGACAGACACAAGAGTCTTTGAGGATTCTGAAAAGACCATCAGAACAATTTTATGTGTTTTTAAACGACCGTCATTGACTGATTATGTAAAAAAAAAGCTTGTGTTGTGTAATGTATTCCTGTACTAGAACCAAACATTGTGAATTATCATAAACAATAAAATTAAAATTATATAAAGCTGTGAAGATGTTTTACGCTGTACTCCTGAACAGTGTCAGACGTGTTGAGAATCAGGTCTAACAGTTTGACCACTAATGTTACATCTGAAGTGTGCTTCCTAAATAATAATGTCTTTTTACAGTGTTTCATTATAATCAGTTGATTAACTGATCATTTAAAAAAGTTATTGTCAATACATTTAGTAAAACTGCATTTTAATGATGGATGAATAAACAAAGTAAAACAACAGATAAAAGGTCATTATATTTTATAAATAATGATTTTATTTCCTCACTCATTTTAAGTCATTTTAAACAAAGCTGTGAACTATTATTCTTTGATATTCAATAATTGATTTAATGTCAGTTCTCTTTCATTTAAAGTTGTGTGAACATTGTTAAATGAAATCAAAGCCACAGATCAGCAGCAGGAGGTTCTGTTTCCTCTCTGTGGGTTTCAAGTGATCACAACATGGAAACAATGTTAAAGCAGGAAACACATGAACTGTGAGCTGAGATAGAAAAGACAAACGCAGAGATGAATGGAGGCAAAAAATATAAAAATATAAAGACTTTTTAAGATAAGTTTAGCTTATTCCATTTCAAAACTCTATTATTATCTAATAATAATCTTTCTTATTATCTTCATTTCAAGACAGAACAAGGAAATTAAATTATCAATTTCAAATTCAATTGGCAAATTCAATTATCCTGATGTTGTAAAATAACAATTATTCAGGTGGCTCTATAATCCCTGTCAAGCAACCTGCTCAGATGAACCATGAACCACTTAATGAAGAAGGACTGATGCAAGATATGCTGACACAGCAATAAAATGACCCACACAGCCTTATGATGGAAACATAAGTTCTCAGAGTGTCAGTAATGGTCATTCTGAACGACATGAGACATCTATCTTATAAAAGTTTGTACACACATCTTGTCTCCATTTTATAAACCTACATCAGCTCTTTCTATCTTCACTAATGGACCTGGAAGGAACATTCATGAGTTCAGTAGTTTCTCTGTTTTGACTTGACATGATGAATGAAATAAACGTTCCATGTAACAAATGACAAACATGATGCTCTTTCTCTTCACTGGATGTACATTAGATCTGCCATTCAGATTGCAGCAGTTAGCAGTACAGTCTGTGGAAATATTGAATTCAAACACTGATTTTGACTCCAGCAAACATTTTATCAA